>PVJC01036852.1:0-17516 GCA_004026665.1 Murina feae | reverse complement strand
AATTGCTGTAAGCAACGCTGAGAGAAATCCGCTTTGAATTTCCTCCCGGTGCCAGTCAGTCCCCCTTCTCTGGGTGTCTGTGGGACCTCAGAAACTCACCTGGAACTGGAGTTCAGAGCCGCTGGGAGCTTGTGGCTCTCTTCGTTTTGGAAAAGAACCGCGACCTCCGGTACCAGCCCTTCCCCGAGCCCGTGCGCGCACCTCCGTACCTCTGTACTTTGCTTCTGCCACTCCTCTGACTCTCAGACTCTTCTCTGGTTGTAGGATTTTCACTCAACCAGCCGTCTTGTGGGTGCGAGTGGTGTCCGTGTGTTCTTTTCGTGGTTTTTCTGAAATAGTTGTTCACAGCTGCATATACGGTGTCTACCCTATGCCGCCATCTTGTTTCTCCCCCATAAATTTTCTTGAATTTAGCAGACAGTACTCATATTATTTATATTTTATAGTGGCGGCAAAAAAGTCTAGTGCCAGCCTTGAAAGTGACACTTACGACTTACATTACAGCAAATTCGGAGGAAAAATAATACAAGTTAGTATTGTCATTATTTAGAAAGAAATATAGGATTAAAATTAAAATAATAACGCACTGTCCTTATCAGGAACTAATGCTGTGACTGAATGCGTTTTTTCTACGGTTAAAAAAGTATAGACATCAGAAAAATCACAATTAAGTGTTGAGACTTTCAAAGTCCCATTTTATGTGTGAAATATAATTTAACAAAGTCTTGTGAAAAATTTCATGACCTTTTAAACAACGGCAGCAATCTACTAAAAAAAAATTCACTCAAATGAGAAATATGCCAAAGAATAAAATAATACTATACATAGCTTTTTTTATTTATTAATTTGTAAATTGTACTTATGTTGAAATTTTAAAAAATATATTAGGATTCTATTTTTGCATTCTATGAAAATTTTTGTTGCTCCATATAGACCAAATTTTTAATCAAGAACCCACCCCCCACCCCCAACTCCCCATCTCCCACCCCGGTCAATGGTGTCCCACTTTACCAATGTTAAAATCTGGTCACCTTAGGCTTTGGGCAAGTCTTTACAATCCTCTGGGCTCCTGCCTACCTGTTGTGATGTGGAGATAACAATCCCATTTTGCATGCTTCAAAGGATCAGTTACACAAATGCACATTTACGGGCACTGAACATAAAGTAGATCGCAAAAGAAAACGTTTCCTGAAATTTCATGGACTCTGTAGAGAGACCACATCTTCGGTCATAGTGCAATTAAATCAGAAATCAGCTAAAAAGAAATGGGTGAAACATGTTTTAAACTAATATACCCATAAATTATAAGTTATGGGTTACAGAAAGTAAGTCTCATTAAAAGAGCAAACTGATTTTTTTTTTTTTTAAGATATAAATGCACAAAATTAAATCCTAAGCTGCAGTGGGGAAAACTGAGGAGCAACCTGCTTTTATACTTCAGGCCTCTCAGGGGATCCTCTCATCCTGAGAACCAATGGCCCTGGAACGAGGCAGGCAGGTGTGCATGCTGCAGGCAAGACTTTGAAAGAGGCTTCACCAGGGAATCTGACTAGAATGAGAAGTGTTCTCAGTGCTAGACAAATGGTAATTCTGTGGCATCATAGAGGCATTAGCTAACATTACAATGGCAATCATAGTGCAATAGAAATATCAAATCAATATGTTGTACACCTTAAACTTTCACAATGTTGAATGTCAAATATACCTCAATAAAAATGTTTTAAAAACAGTAAAGAAGGTTTCCCAGAGCTGACACAGGCGGAGAGGAGCCACCATGTGTTCAGCACAAGGGATGAACCCTGACCCACACCAGGCACATTGTGGAACCTCGGAACAGTGAGGACTAACTGAGGTCTGACAAGCTTCCGGAGAGAGGAAAACAGAATCACTTAGAAAGGGTCTTCTGACTTCTGGCTTCTCCCCAGCGTCTCTGGGAAGCAGAACGTAACATCCTCAATATTCTTGGGACGATAGTTTCTCACCTGGATCTCCAGTTATGAAGGGTGCTTGCACTCCATGCGCGCAGATGTGAGATTTCACGGTGGCAGTATTTTTGCAAAAATGCGGTCATCACACACTGCTGTCATGGTTTTCCCCAGAGCCACAAGTGGCTTGTACTGTTTGTTTTTTTATTAATGTTTTTCTTAAATTAAATGAGTTACTTCTAAAACTTACTTGCGGAATTTATTATGAGAAATCAGCTATCACTTCTAATAAATAAAAAGTAAATATGAAAATAAAAATAAATATAATAAAAGCAATGATTGCAAGTTCTGACTGGCTCCTGCTGGTTCCGCAAGACTCTGAGCCTGGAGTTTTAATCTACATGAGAAAGGACCTTTAACAAGGATAAGAGAGGAGCTGAAGGCCAGCATCCGAGGTGTCTTTTGCTGTAAGCGAGAAGATGGAAAGAGAACTGAAAGACCTAATTGTCTCTGTGACTCAGCATTATATAACGTGGCCTCACTGCGCCAACTACACGCACGGCCCTGACCGCCCCACCAGCTCCTCTTGGCAATTCCACCCTGAAAGACACGGGCCCTCCCACGCACCAGCAGGCCTTGGCAATGGCAAGGTGGCTGCCTGTACCTATGTTTAGAAGAGCACGGAGGGGCGACACCCCCAGACTCAACAGCTAAGGTCAGGCAAGAACACTAACCCTTGTTTTGATTTTTAAAAATTTGCCTGAAACCACAGGGGCACTTCCTGCCAAGAGGCAGGTTTCCTCTTGCGGGTTAACACCAGGGCTTGAGTCATCCAATCCTCCCCCTGCATCCCCAGCTTTATTTAAGTCATGTCCACTGGCCGCTTAAAAATGGCTCCTGCAGGCTCTCTCCCTGCAGGGGTGGGCGAAAGTAAGTGGTAGCTCCGCGGTCCTCTCCAGGCCTCTAGCAACACTGGTGGTTTCCCTCTAGGTTAATACGAGCAGCGAGGCTGGTCTCCAGAGAAATGAAGACTTGCTGGTCCCTGACTAAGACGGGCAGCTTCATTGCTATGTGGGCTCAGCACTGTCTCTGGCAGGGCTAAGCCAGGCCTCGGTCTCCAGCCTCTCTGTGTGTGGCCTACACTGTCTGCCTTCCCCTCCCCACTCCAGCCATGAGGCAGGGACGAGCAAGGTGTGGTAGGCAAGAACCCAGGAGAGACTGTGTGAGCTGTGGTTCCTCTAAGTCAACAAGAAGCCACAGAAATTACTCCTGGTCTGACTATTAACAATAACCTCTCAGCGAGGATGCCAAGCTGGAGGCCTAAGAGGAGTGCGACCCCCTAGCGCCCCCTTTCATCTGGAGTTTTTAGAAATGTTGGAGAACCCTGGGATTTGTCTTTAGACAATCTCCCCTTCTGCACTTACCCTCTCTCCCTTGTCACATCATCCAGTCTCACAGTCAAATAAAATCTATCCGCTGATGGCTCCCAAACATTGATCTCCGCACCGGAACCTCTTGCCTAGCAGCCATACTTGCATCCCCCATCTTCACTCAGCATCCCCATTCGGAATTTTCACAGGCATCTCAAGCCTCACTTATCCTAAACTGGCTCCTCGTCCCACCCCCCCCAAAGAACTCTCCTTCAGTCTCCCAGTCTCGATAAATAGCCATTCCTTCGTCCCACTTGCTCAGGCCCCAAATCCTGCAGTTAGCTTTTTTTCTTTTTCTCTCACACTTCCACCCCATCTGACCCAGCAGCAAATCTTGTCAGTTCTTCCTCTAAAATCTCCCCAGAGTCTGAGCACCCGCACTGCTACCCCCCTGGTCCCCATGGTTACTGCCGTAGCCTCTGCTTCTGCCCCATCCCGTTCCATGCAGACCAATGCAGCAGCACGGGGCTGTGCGTTAGACCGCGTCGCTCACTCCGCTTCCACCTCCCTAAGAGGAGACCGAGTCCTCACTAGGACCTGCAAGCCCCATGCAGTCAGCCCTGATGCCTCTGTCTTCTCTTCCTGCCCCTCCTTTCCTTTTCCCAGGCTCCAGCCACACTAGCTTCCTCACTGTTTATAACAGACACCAGGCATGTTCTCACCTCAGGGCCTTGGCACCTGCTGTTCTTTCTGCCTAGAATACTCTTCTCATCGTCACATGCTGGCTTACTCACCCCCTTCGAGCTCTTATTTAAAAGTGCCATGTCAGTAAGACTTTCCCTGGCCACATGTTATGGGCTGAATTGTGTCCTCTCAAAACCTATGTGTTGAAGCCCTAACCCCCAGTAGCTCAGATTGTGACTGTATTTGGAAACGGGGTCTTTAAAGATGAAATTAAGGTTAAATGAGGTCATTCATGTGGGCCAGGGGTGGGGAACATCTGCCCATGAGCTTTATAAGGCCCACAAAATCCTGTGGTCTGGCCCTGCCAAGGCATTAGGGGTGAGTTAATTAAATGTTTGGCCAAATTTAGCAGGTAATTTTTAAGTTGATAATTTTGTATGGCCAATGAATGATGTTATGAATGTTCAAATGGCTCTTGACAGAAAAATAGATTCCCCACCCTGGTGTAGACCCTTACCCCGTTGTTCTCAACCTTCTGGCCCTTTAAATACAGTTCCTCATGCTGTGACCCAACCATAAAATTATTTTCACTGCTACTTCATAACTGTAATGTTGCTACTGTTATGAATCGTAATGTAAATATCTGATATGCAGGATGGTCTTACGCGACTCCTGTGAAAGGGTTTGCGACCCACAGGTTGAGAACCGCTGCTCACCCAATAGGACTACTGTTCTTATAAGAAGAAGAGATTAGGACAGACACGCACAGAGGACAGACACGTGAAGACGCAGGAAGGAGGCACCCACCTCCAAGCAAGAAGGGAGGCCTCAGAAGAAACCTCCCTGCCCACACTTTGATCCGCAGACTTGCAACTTCCAGAACAGCGGCGAACAGAAGGAATTTGTGTTGTGTAAGCCACCCAGTCTGTGTTGCTTTGTTATGACAGCCCCAGCAACCTAATGCGTCGCCCACCAGCAATGTCTAATGCCCCTCAGAACACTTCCTGATCCCATCCCCTGCTTTACTTTTTCTCCATAGCATTTGTTATTAGTAAATATACTATACATTTTTCTTCATTTGTTTATGATTTGATTTTGCATAAGAATGTGGTCACTCGGCAGCTCCTTCCTACCCGCCAGCCTCCTCACTCGGGGCCCTGGGCTGGGGTCAGCAGCTCATCCATCAGCAGGCACTGGCAGGGCACTCTGGCCCTGAAGTCTTGTCCCAAGGGTGTGCCAAGCACTCAGAGCCAACACCAAGCCCTGGTGGAGATGGGGGGGTGGCGCGGGGGTAGGGGGTGGAATAGAAGCAGTCGCAGGATTTCACAGTGGCTTTGAGGGAGGAGGCCCCCACAGTTATTTTGAAATGATCTTTGCTAATATCTGCGGCTAAACCACATGTCATGGCAAGAAGTGCCAGTCATGGCGAGAAAGTGTGCCTTTCCGAGCCAGCGAGGGCTGTTGTTTGGCACCTTCTGAGTGTTGGTCAGCAGTGAGAATGAGTCACAACCATACGGGAAGCACCAAGTAAGTGCTGCATCTCTGTTGCTCTTAACATTTTAAAGGGAACTCATGTCTGATGAGGCCTCTGTTATGCCAGGCCCTCACTGTTGGTGCACTTCATCTCCAGAACCTTGCGAGGTCATTGCCTCACTTGGCAAATGAGAAAACGAAGGCTCTTTGAGCTTGCAACTGAGCGCCAGGGTCGAATAGAGCTGTCTGCGGCCTGAGCTCAGTGGCAGCTTCCTGCTCCACAAGTGGGCCGTGTGGAAGACAAGAGCCCTTTAACTCCAGGAGAGCTCTGTCTCAGGCAAGTAATATCTTTCTAACCAGATATGGCCACAGTCCCAACCAAGTTACTGAAATAACTTCCCTATCTGGAAAAAGAAGGCGTTTGCACTGGAGAACACTGAACTTGGAGCAGAAGAATGGCCTGAATGGGGTGTGAAGAGGTGGATCCCCCTGTGGTAGCGGAAGTCCTCCCCTCTCTGGAAAGCCACTCCTATATCTTCCTCTGCATGCAAGAGGCATTCCCTCGGGTTATGGCTCTAAGAGTCTCTGCAAAGTTCTCATGATGGGCTGACCCTGGGGCAGGATTGACTCACCTAGTTTCTAACTGCTGTGGCCTCTGGCAGGGTCTAGTTCAGTTATGGGAAGGGGGCAAACGCATTTGAGATCTGAGGCGGCCATGAACGGTGGTCTTTCCCCGCTTCATAAAATTGTTCGTGCACAGCTCTGCCTTCAATTCATCGAGTCACATTGCGCCTCGGTCTGTGCTGTGTGTGTCAGGACCGCTGTCTCAGATAGGAGAATTCTCGGCAGCAGTCTGGCTTATTATCCCCCCCAGGCCAGAGGCCAGCAGGGTGAAGGGGATCCCATTCTTGAAGCTGGCTTCTCAGTTACACTCCCAGAGTCTAATCATCCCAAAAAGAAACTCTTAGTTATATCTGATTTCAGTTTCTCCAGGGAAACTCCAGCACATTGTGTTCTTTGTGAAGATTGAAATCCTTTTCACAAAAGATTTAAATATATTCGAACAGCACTACAAAACTAGGAAAGTTTGTAAAATGCTCACTCGTTATCCTACCAGCCTATCTTAAGTTTCATTTCTTTGTTTCCACTTCCAAATTTTATCCATTGGCATAAATATTTGCAATAAACCATAACCCTGTCCTAGGCACTATTTTCTAGACTCCTCATTAAAACACTTCTTCTCACAATGCGTGATTTTCATCTCCACATTTCAGGCAAATCCCAATGAATGTGCTATTCTTCCTGCACAGATTACTCCTGGAGCCTTCATCCATACTCTAGGAAAGATAGAGTGAGTGCTTTAGTTTGAGGGGTGCATCTGTGCATTAAGAAGATGGGGCTCATTGAGCCCATGACCTAGTCTTGCCGGATTTCTCTTGAGCTGAACAACATTCATATAGAAGATGGACAGGTGAGGTTGTGTCAAGTTTGTATTTTTTTTTACCTTTGGGTAAGGGTCCCTGTCCCTTGCCTCCTAATTAACCTACACACAGCACATAACTTACCTCCATGGTTTCCAGTGATGACAATAACCTTAGGGGCTGCTCCGTGCTGCCCTGGGGCGGGAACCAAGAATTGCAGGGCTATGTATTATATCCGACGTCCTGCACACTCTTCACCAAGACATTCAGTGCTTGGCATCTGCAACCTGAGCTCGCTCTTGACACCGCAGGTGTGCAAAGTTCTGGGTCTACTGGTATTTCAGTTTCACGAGGACCAGGCCCCACCTGACACTGGCGTCCCCCTTAGGAGACAGAATATGAACAGAACACTGCTTCTACTCCAGGATCTTGGGCAGACAGCACACAGGCCACGTTCCCAGTATCACTCACTGGCTGCTGCAGCACTGAACCTACGACCTTCCATTATGCTTTCAATTACGATTAAAGAAGAGTGAAATATGAGTCTCTCTCTCAGCATACCCTGGGACTTCTTTTTTTTTTTTTAACAGAGGCAGAAAAATTGAGAGTACCAGCCCTCAGGAACAGCAACAAGAGATGAATGCATACCTGTAGGAAAAAGATGCTGGCCCAGAATAAAAAGTTGATTTTAGTTAACGAGCATAAAACTAAATAGGAGAGACTCCACTGAACATAACCGTGAACCCCACCCCACTCCCAGACTGTCTCCCATCTGGCACAGGATGAGCTATCCCTCTACTTGGAACACTTCTAATTGGCAATCTAATTTCTGAGTGTCACTGTATGCCCTTCAAGGAGCATAAAGAAATGATGCATTCCTGGCAGAAGGCCCCGAGTTGTCAGACATCCTGATAAATGGGAATCGTCTCTATTCTCAGTGTTTGACCGCACATTTCAATGCCAATCTTCTATAATTTTCTGATGTCCACACTGACCTTTCCCAATAGCCAGGCACAGAGCCAAGATGATGAGCGAACATCTCTGCCCCTTACTGCGTGAGCCCTGCCTCTCTCAAAATAGACAAGGAGGCTTGCTCACAATGGTGTGCTGAAGTCAGCTCACAAAAACTCGTTAGGTCTGACTGTTAAATTTTCAGAAATTTCACGGGCAGGTTGTTCTCACCTTGCTAGCTGGAAATCAGCCATAATGAGATTATTTACACCATGGAAATTGGCAAATACTACAGATCAGTGCCAGTTGTGAAACATTTACCAGCACACCACTGCTTGTCATTGAACCCCTGGGATTTTGTAGACGTTCAGAAAGGGTCAGACCTTGAGCATTTTGTTTTTTAATCTTCCCCAGAAAAGACTGGAAAATATAGAAACAGTGTCCTAAAATGTTGCCGTTAAAAGGGGTGCTAGAGGCCACCTAGTGAAAAATACTGTGGCCAAGAGAGGTGACAAGGATGTCACACTGCCAGTTACAGAAAAGGAGGACAAGACCCAGATCCCTCGCCTCCTGCTCACTGCTCTTTGCAATGTCCCACGCAAACTCTACAAAAAAGAGTAACAGCAAAAGGCTGAAAATGCTTTTACTCTATTGTTCTGGAAGTATTTTCTCATCTTAAAAATGAAACATTTGATTTTCACCATGATGTTTCTCAATCTGAGAAGCAAGTGCGTCAAGAACTTCCCAAGCATTTTATGGGAAAGAGCGACTTGTTGTTTCATTCAGGTGGAAGTGGAGCTGTTCTGAGCAGTCAGCCCTGAGAAGGTGAAGCATCTGCCTCCAGGCAATGGCCTCTCATAGCTCATCTGTCTACTATGACGAGTACCATAGATTGGGTGGCTTATAAACAACAGACATTTATCTCCTACAATTCTGGAGGTTGGAATTCCATGATCAAGGTGCCAGCATGATGGCGTTCTGGTGAAGTCCCTCTCCCAACTGCTGACTTCCCATGTGTCCTCACCCAGTAGAAAGGGGGTGAGATACTTCTCTGGGGTCTCTTTTATCAGGTCACTAATCTCATTCGTGAGGGCTCCACCCTCATGACTTAATTATCTCCCAAAGGCCCCACCTTCTAATACAATCACATTGGGTGTTAAGATTTCAATGTCTGAATTTCGGAAGACACACATGTTCAGTCCATTGCAAGGCTAGTTAACGTTGCTAGAGACATAGGAGTTAATATCAAAGAGATGCCTCTGAGTTCAAGCAGCACTGAGTTCCCTAAGGAGATAAGGTATTTGTCCCTTCTTCTACTACAAGGTGACCTGGCAGTTGTCCTCAGGCTCTAGTGTTGACCACTCATGCCTGGGGGACACTGAGTGGTCAGAGTATGAGGGCCTGGGATGGAAATCAGAATTGCTATGTGTGAGAGCTCCAAATCTTCATCCCCCTGAGGGCCTGGGGAGGGGATAGGTTGTTAGTCCCATTTTGTAGTGTGTGACTAAGAAGGTATAGTCACTTAACCAAATTTATAAGAAAGAGAAAAAAATTGGAATCTTTTGAACTTATGGATTGATTTAGGCTGCAAAATAATTGAGAGCATTTCAAAGAATAACACTAAAGTGTTGATGGACTAATTAGCACTGTGCATTGTTTGTTAAATATGAACTGAGTACCTGTCTTTGATACTTAGAAGTTTGTTCTCAACAGTTAATTAGAATATTGACTATTCAAAGGAAAAAGTTAGGTGTTAGATTATATGGCAACTTTGTAAAAATAAAAAAAATTACAGAGTATTCTATAAGAAAAGTACATTTGAGTCATTCTAGCCTGAAACGGTTGATACGCTGGTTTTTATGCTTGAAGTAAATGTAACGCTTGCTCTATGCTGCTTTAAATTAATGTCACCAGCCCTGTGGTGACAAACACTTTCAATACATCCACAGCATCTTGTAAGGGTTTAATCCACCTCAAAGAAGCTAATTTCATGACTTGGATCTATTTCGGCAAAAGGAAATCATTGCTGTGCTCTGAAGGAGTCCAGATTGGATTGCTGGTTCTTTTCAGTTCAACATTCAGGGAGTGCCAACTGCATCCAGAAAATGAGCCAGCTTCTCCGACTGCAGGGTGAGTCCCTGGAGATCTCAGAACTAAAATACAGGCTCAAACAAGCTCCAAGCTGATGCCTACATGGCTGGTCCAAGAACCACAATTCAAGTAGCAAAGAGCTAGACAATGGGAACAAAATGATGAGCATGACAAAGCCTTCACACCTTCGGATCCTATAGACACATAGAGAGAATCCCAACACAATGTTTCAACAGCAAATGCCCAAAGAAGAGACAAAGAAGAACCAGGGAGGGAGGGAGGGGGCCAAGGAAGTCTTCCGGAGAGAAACGCAGGAACAAACCAAGGAGGCCTTATATCTCTGGCTACAGTGTTTAGAATTTGTCCGATAAGCAGAGAGGAAATACCAAAGGTTATTGTTGAATCGTGGAAGAAATATGCCTTGAGTTGTGTTTAGAAAATCACTCTGGAGCCCATGATGGAGGCTGGAAGAGACATCCTTAGTTCTTTCCTTTCTAAGTCCTATTGACTCGGCATCAAGTTACATCACAATCCCATCCACTTCTTTCCATGCCTGCTAACCCCTCAGGCCAGCCATCATCAGTTCTTATGTGGAATCATTCATTCTCCTCCTAACCACTTCCTACTGTGCTCCTGCAACCTGTTTTGCATGCAGCAACTAGAGTTACCTGCTAGGAAGGTAAATCAGATCATGTCCGTCTCCTGATGGAATCCTCCAATGGCTCCGCATTACAGTCTGAATTCCCAATCCCATGCCATGGCCTAAAAGGTCCAACACAATCTGGCCCCCTCCCTGACTATCCATCCCTTCTCCTGATATGTTTCAGACACACCAGCATGGACCTGCCTCAGAGGCCTTCTACTTGCTGTTCTACCTGCCCAGAATGCTCTTCCTTCAAGATCTGGTCTTTTCATCATTAAAGTCTCAGCCCAGATGTCACCTGCTCAGACAGGCCTACTGGGAATATCCAAATGTAATCCACCCCATTGGTCAGCGTCTATCCTAGTAGCTTCTCTTTGGAGCACTTGCTGGTATCTGAAATTATCTTATTTGATGTAGATTCAATTACTCAGTCACTTACATGTCACACACACAAGTCACACATTACTATAGTGTAAGCTCAGGGTCCCCAGCTCCTAGAACAGTGCATATGGTAGGTGTGCTGTAAGTATGTGTTGAATGAATGGGTTTTTTGGAGGTAAGATGGTCGCCAAGGATACCTACAGAAAGATTTTAAAGTGATCCAGGCAAGAGTAGAAGAGGTGTTGGTAACAGAGAAGGGAGATAATAGGTTGAAAAGTACTTAGGACTAGAATCAACAGGACGTGGTGACTAAAGAGAGATGGAACACGTGAATGAAGGAAAAAATAAAAAAGATTTGATGACTTCTATCTTGCACACCTCATGAGTGGCATGCCCTAAATGAGATAGGAAATCCCAGAAGTAGGAAAATGATGAATTCAGTTATGAATATGATGAATTTGAGGTTCTTCTAGAACATCCAGATGGAGATGAATACGTGCATCTGGAGCTTAAGAGAGATATCTAAGCTGAAGATGCAAATTGGGGCGTTATCAGGACCAGACAGTGGTCAGAGTGCTCAGAGGGATGGTACATAATAAGACGAGTGCACAACAAACAAAACCTTGGGTGCAACCAACAATTAGATGGTGGATGAAGAAAGTGGAGTCCACGATGAATGAGTCAAATAGAAATGATGAGAACCATGATTTTCTTCTGTCTGTCTTGGAAGCCAAGGAAACATAAAAGTTTCCAGGAAGCAGGAGTGATCAATGGTGTGAGGTTTAGCAGAGAGGTCAAGAAAGATAATGAATAAAATGTACCCATCGGATTCAGCAAGTAGGTGCTCAGAGGCTCCTTCCAGGCAATAGAAGTCTGTAAGTGGAAGTCAAATTGCAATGTAATGAGGATTGAACTGGAGGTGAGGAGATGATTAAAAAATAAGTCTTTCAAGAAGCTTGAATGAGGATGGAAGGAGGAAGAATGGCAGCTAAAGAGGGCACAGGAAGGCTGTGTTTGAGCATTTTTTAATGATGGGAAAGACTTGAACACAATATATTTATGTTCTTAGGGTAAAAAGCTGGTTCAGAGGAGGAGGTGAAATACAGAAGAAGAGAGATAAGTGAGGGAGCAAGATCCTAGAGATGGGAGAGGAGGGTTAGAGGATGGGGTCAAAGACACACGTGGTAGCAGAAAGAAGGACCCTTTATTCTCTGAGTCCAGAGAGAAGGGAAAGGGGGATTGAAATAAATATATAAGGTTAATTAAAAATAATAACCTTGACTTTCTCAATAAAACAGGCAATGCACAGGCATCTTAGGATTGTTTCTCTCTCTCTCTCTCTCTCTCTCTCTCTCTCTCTCTCTCTCTCTCTCTCTCTCTCTTTTTAGCACTAACAGCAACATAAGAAAAATGGGAGCCAAAGTCATATCCTGGCAGCCTGTGCAAAGGTACTGTGGCAAGTGGGCTGCAGGCAGGGAGACTTGGGAGCTGTTTCAAACTAGCACGGACATCAGTGAGTAAGAACTAAGAAGACAATGTAGCATGGGAGGCAGAGTGCAGTACCACATTACATCATCCCACTGGGGTGTGTACACTGATGTCATGAAGGCTCACAGTACATACATCACAGAACAACCCTGGCCTTGATGGCCTGCCCTCTCATCCTTCCCTTCTTGTTTATTCAGATGTCTCAGAGGAGAGGGATGTGTACAACAGAGTTAACATGTCAGGCTGGAGACTGCTACCTCAGAAAGGTCTGCTTGCAACATCAGAGTCTGGGAACTAGACACTGAAACAGTTCCTAATGATGAGGGGAGTTTATGGTGCTGGAACAATGTGTTTATGATAAACACCTGCTTTCCTTCTGGGAGCCTGGAATTTGGTCCATGCTGTGCAGTGGGTCCTACATAACCGGCCCTCGCCAACAACCTGGGCACTGAGTCTAATGGAATTTCCTAGGCAGAAATATCACACACATGTCACTGCATCTCACTGATGGGGGAAGAGTGAGCATTGTGTGGCCCCTCATGGGAGGGAGAGAGCGTGCGGAAGCTTGCATGTGGATTCCTCCAGACTCCGGCCACGTCTTTTTCCCATATAATCAGATATGCACCCTTATTACATTATTTTAATGAATCTTTGCAACGAGTACAATGACATGCTATTCCCATGAGTGCTTCTAACATATCTCTAAACACAGGGGCCTTGAGGACTGCTGATACTTGTTCCACACCTGCCTCTCACTCTGGCCTCACATTCCATTTACTCCAAATGCAATCCTGCTTCATCCACACCACTCCCTGGAAATAGTGCCTGCCAGGCACAACCCTATCAAACAATACTCCAGGATCTCTAAGAGTGGGGGTGCCACAGATGTGTCCTGAGTGTCAGTGAGGCAAGTCCCAGCATGGCTTTCTGCCTTCTGGATTGTGTATGTTTGTGTACAATTTTAAATATATTTCAAGAAGCTTCTTTGGAAAACTAGATGGCCTGCAGTGAATATCAGTCCCAATACTTGAAACTAAAGTGTAGCCCCCATGACTTCAGTGAATGCTGGCAATGGATTCCATGGAGCAGGAGTGAGCAAGCTATGGCGCACAGGCCAAACTCAGTGCTCGTTCTTATACATAAAGTTTTATTGGGACCCAGCAATGCCCATTTACACACATACATCAGTGGATGCTTCAGCACAACAGCAGGGTTGAGTAGTTTCAAAAGGGATCCAATTGCCCAGCAAGCCCAATGTTTACTATCTGGCTTAAAAACAAAACAAAACACACACTTGTTGATTCTTGCCTTAGATGAATAGATAAAGTCCTACAGAATAGGATACAGAAAAGGAGGATGGGAGTTAGAAACAAACTTTTCCCGTTTACATGTTGGTCTCAGCCTAGATTTTGAGCCTTA
This sequence comes from Murina feae, assembly GCA_004026665.1. Lineage (NCBI taxonomy): Eukaryota > Metazoa > Chordata > Mammalia > Chiroptera > Vespertilionidae > Murina > Murina feae. The sequence continues at coordinate 3,670 of PVJC01036852.1, read as the reverse complement.
TTTCCAAATTTTCTACATTATTGGACTCACAAAATGTAACCTTAAGCAAGAAGGAAAGTCACAAGAGATTGGTGTTGCTCAAGTGGCATGAACTGCCACATTTTAGATTTATTCATTCAATAAATGTCTACAGAGCAGTGACGCTGTGTGAGGCACTGTTCAGAGGTTCTGTCAAGGCACAGAGATAAACCAGACACCGTTCCTGCCTCCCAGGTACCCCCTACCCAGGATATAGACTCTTTAAGCCATAGCTTAGTCACCTTGGTATCCCCAGTGCATAATACTCAGTGCACCCACATGAAGTAGGCACACAATAACTGGTAGACAATAGGGTTGTAACTGCCAATGTCTGGTCTTGACCTAGGCTGAAGGAGTTATTCAAAATCCATTTATGCACCAAACAATACCTTTAGATGGAATAAGATGTCTTATACATACATCTTTTTAAACTTATGTGTAATCAATTTTGATTATTAAATATATATTTCATTTATCACTACTGAATAGCAAGTGATTTGGACTGAACATGCCTCCCCAAAATTCATATGTTAAAGCCCTACCCCCAAAAGTGATAGAATTTGAAGATGGGGCCTTTGGGAAATAATTAGGGTAAGATGAGGTCGTCAGGGGTGGGGCCCTAGTCTGATGGGATTAGTGCCCTTACAAAAAAAGACTAGAGAGCACCACCCCTCCTCTCTCTGAATACACAAAGACCAAGTCATGTGAACACACCGTGAGAAGCCTAAAAAGAGTCCTCACCAAAATCCAACTATGCTGACACCATGATCTTGGAATAAAAATGGCGAGAGGCAGACATCCTTGCCTGGTTCCCTGTCTGAAGGAGAAAGCTTTCAGTCTTTCACTATTAAGAATAATGTTACCTCTAAGTTTTTTGTAGGTGTATAGATTTTTCTTAAATTGAAGTTCTTTACTCTTACCTGGATTGCTCAGAGTTTTTATTATAATGAATATTAATTTCATGCATCTCTTGTTTTATCCTTTTCCATCACTATTTGTTGAATTCTCAATTTCCATCAGTAAATCACCATAAAAAGTTTTACTGGGAAACATTTTCGTTGCTCATCAAAGATACTTAATCTTCAGTACTGTCAGTATTTTTTTTATAAGACTTAGGGATAGCAGAAAAGTCAAGTGGGAATTTTAAATTGTAATTTAACATCCATATATTTGATTGTATGTGATTACTGTATTGCTTGATTCATTTGAGACATAAGCACTTTAGAAAGCTTTGTATAGCTTTGTAGTAAATAATGGTTTATTAAATACCAATTTTGATCCTTTCAGGAATTCTGTTAAGATAAATAGGAAAAGAACACAATTGGATATAAAGAACTTATGAGATATTGCCCATAAAACTTCATGGGTCTTTAAGTTTCTGGACTGGGAAAGACTGCCGGTACATATCAAGTACTGCTTTCTCTCAGTTCTTGCTAGCTCATAGAAAATTTAATTCTCAAACTCTACTATACTAAAAATTGAATCAGGCTTGCAATAAGATCCTAAGAACCTTGAATACCTTATATATATTTTTCAGATTCGTTTTCTTTGGGAGAGAGAGATTGTCTGGAGTCAAAGTAAAAATAATATGATTATCAAAGAATTCAAATTTATCCCATCACCTAAATGCCATATCTAGATTTGGCAAGCTGTCTCCTTATTGTGCTAGGGACTCAATCCACAGAGAGAAAATAAAAGTGATTCATATTCATCAGCATTCAAGAGCCTGCAGAGATCTGCCACCACAGCAGATCCATGAAATGTCCATTTCCCAAAGCAGGGCAGTTATGTGAGTGGGAGGAGCAAAGGCCTTGCCTCCATCAGTCACTTCTTTCCTCTCGGCCTTGCACTTGCTCGGGGACTATGACATAAACCATGGGGAAGGAATCTGTCTCCACTCTAAAAATTTACTCCACCCACAGGCTGATCTCTGGGATTTCACTCATAGAAAGATCGGGGATGGAGGAGGCAGGAAGGGGAATGGGTCAGATCAGCCACCTGGACTGGAATTCCCTTGACAGCCGCCCTTCTGACCGCTCGTTGCATCTTTGGGAAGTTCTGATTCAAAGAACAGCCGTCTTCACGTGGGGCAAGAACAAAACAAAACCATCTCCCTGTACATGTCACTGGGTGACACGATATTGAACAGACCTATTCTTTCCTAAAAGACATTTCTTATGAGAGTCAAGGAGGTTCTTCAGGCCTATTGGGTCTGCTCTTACCACTTCACTGATCCAAATGGATGCTATTAGGTCTAGGTGTCTCTTACAGCAAGGAGCCCACGACCACATGTAGAAACTGCAAGGGAAGTTTGATCCTCAGGCTGTCAGACTGGAATTCACACGCTTCCATGCTTCATACTGTGGCTATCCTACTGCAGCTTTCTCAAGCCCATCACATCTACCATTACTTCTTCCCACATTTGGTGTAGAACAGCCCCACTAAATATATCATTTATTAAGAAGCAGTTCTTTTAAAATGCAAATGCCTTTGGAAGAATTTACAAAGAATGCTATAGAGAGAACCCTGTTGTGAATTGAGTTCCCAGATTTAGTTCATCAGTGGGAATTCTGACAATTGGGTGCCACAAGAATACTCAATTTGAGGGAAGAAGAGGTCAATCTTGTGAGAACTGAAGAAGTCAGGCCTATTGGGGAGGGTGGGGAGTGGACACAAAAAGAGGAGGTGGCTTTGTGTCAAGGACAGAATCCAACTTCTCTATAGATTTTCCAGGGCTTAGAATGGCTGAACACAGCAAGGCTGCTCTTACTTCTGGTAAATTCTCTGAGGACAGAAATTCAGTTACTCAGCTGACCTTCTCACATGGAGAAGGGACTGTCCCCATAAGTGTGTTCAGCAATTTCGAGTTTTACATCATCTTTTGGCAGATTCTAGTCCACCCTATTTCCTCTTTAAGCCCCTTAGCCGAGGAATTAATCACAGCGAGGATGGAGTGGGAGACACACCAGACAAACCACCTAAGAAGCCCAAATAACAGCTGTTGTATCCCAGTCACAACACTACAAAAACGGGAGGATCTCAGAGGAGTCAAACTGCTGGATTAGCACCTAGAAGATGAGGCGCAGTGGATGGGGCTGGGGGTGGGGGGGTGGGGGGCGGTGACTACAGGGATCTGGCACCTAGCTCTGGAAGGACCAGGAGAGGGTGGGAGAAAAGTTCATACAGTTTGAGCATCTCCAGACCCAGGCTGGGCGCTTTGCATTTATTTAACACTCCCACTGACCCTGGGAGGCTGTATTTCATGCCCACTTTACAGATGAATGCACAGACATTAAGCTCGCAAACCTTGGCCAAGGCCACCTGGCTAATGGATGGAGCAGCAGAAAAGTCCATCCTGTTTCCACCTTACTGGGCCTCAAGAGCACTGCATCTGAAGCCTCCTGTTCCACTCGAGCTAGGTTGTCAGGCATTAACACCACATGCTGGAGGAGAAACAAGATGGCGGCATAGGGTAGACACCGCATATGCAGCTGTGAACAACTATTTCAGAAAAACTGCGAAAAGAACACACGGACACCACTCGCACCAGCAGGACGGCTGGCTGAGTGAAAATCCTACAACCAGAGAAGAGTCTGAGACTCAGAGCAGCAGCGGAAGCAAAGTACAGAGGTACGGAGGCGCGCGCACGGGC
>PVJC01036851.1:0-17511 GCA_004026665.1 Murina feae | reverse complement strand
AAAAAAAAGGAGACATATGCACTACTATTTGTAATACTTTAAACAATAAAATTAAATTTTAAATAAAGGATGTGGAGTTTCTTGCGGGCTAAAGGCCACCCTGAGGGGCGGGGGTTGCTTTTAGCACCTCAGGGTGCTTGGCGAGGACAGAGCCAGCTGTGCTCGAGAGAATGGAACTCCTCCTCACATTGATTCAGGCTGATTTTCACTGTTGGACTCCTTAATAGAAGGCCTGAGAGTGGGTTGCTATGGTGATGCTGCTTTTAACAGTTAGGGAATTAGGGATAAATGGCTTCCCCCAGGCCCTGCAGCTTTTCGCTGGCTGTGTTTGGATTTTTAATTTCTCCTGGACCGGGGCAGGTGGTGCTCACAGACAGGCGTGGGGGAGGGGGGGAGGACGGGTGCATTGGGAGGGTGGATCTGATTGGAAGGAATTTAGGCTTTTCTATAGACCAGAGGTAGAAAAGGGTGGTTGGTGGTCAAGTGAAAGGGCTTTAGAGTCAGCATCTTCTGAGCCCCAGCTTTGTCAGATGCCACCTATGGGACCTTGAGCAAATGACTTACCCCACCTCTTGGAGAAGTGGGTCCTCACAGCATGCACTTCACGGGACAGTAGTGTGCCCTCAGGGGGTGAAAGGAGATGATGCGTGGCCCTTGGGAGGCTCTGAGGGTGTTGGTTCACCAGGCCCTCTCACTCACCTTCTCTCAAGGGCACAGAGCAGGGGTGCTGGTGTAGATGCCGTTCTAATTTTCAAGAGGAGGGAACGGAAGCAGGAGCTCAAGGCCTGCCTATCCTGGCTTTTAGGACGGAGGTGTGCTGGCTTCTCTGACTTCATCTCCCTTTGCTGCCAAGCCCAGGCCTGCCTGCCACTGTCCCCTCTCTTCACATCAGTCCCCTGGCTTTTCATGAGACCAGCTCCTTATCTTCTTTTGGGTTTCAGCTGAGACCTTGAGAGGCCTTTTCTAATCACCTTAGTTAACCACCCTAGTTACTGGTTAATCTCTATCACTTTAATTTTTTTAATGCTTCATTATTACCTAAAATTATTTTTATTGTCTTTACACAACTCATGACAATCTGAATTATTGTGCTTATTATCAGTCCTCCTCGACTAGAACATAAGCTCCTGTGTTTCCTACTACAGTCCCCAGACTTAACCTCATTTTGGGGACTCTCTGGAGTCTGCGGATAGAATTGGGTTCTATAAATCTGGGTAGAAAATAATTACATCTTTATCGTTCACTACCCCCTAACTGAAATTTAGCATGTCCTTCCAATCATGAATGTTGGCAACAAATTTCAGTCCTTACAAAACAGGATATTCTCACTTTACTGACTTCTTGGAATACTGGTAGTTTGGTCTAGTTTGTAAGATAAATAAAACAAACATACAGGGGAAATGGCTACTGTAGCTCTACTAAAAAAAATCTTAATTGATTTCAGAGAGGAAGGGAGAGGGGGAGAGAGAGATAGAAACATCAATGATGAGAGAGAATCCTTGATTGGCCTCCTGCACTCCCCCTACTTGGGATCGAGCCCACAATCTGGGCTTGTGCCCAGACCGGTAATCGAATTGTGACCTCCTGGTTCATGTATCGACGCTCAGCCACCACAACTGGGCTCCATCTCTATCTTAATGTCATTTTCCACGACCACGGTGCTCGTGTTCTCCCTCTTGCCTGTGCTTGGGAGGCCCAGCTGTGGGCCCAGTCACTCTCCTTGATTTCCACCACGCCTCTTACGCAGGCCTTTACGTTTGTGACACATTTTGCCAAAAGTCAAACGATGAAGGATTTGCAGCACAGAAATTGAATTTCTGTATAAAAAACTGAATAACAGTTCTCTCCATTTTTCAAAAGCGTGATTTGCCCTTGTATTAGTTAAGATTTAAACTACGTCCCTGAAACAACAGAGATCCTCCCCGTGGCCCCCTGCTGAAAACCTGTGATTGTATCTCCCTCAGTCCAGGCTGAGTGGCAGTTTTGTTCTTTACTGTCACTCCAACCAATGTTCCTTCTGTCTTGTTGCTTTTCCAGCCCCTGGGAGTTATACACATCACTTTCATTCTCATTCCTTTGGCAAAAATATAGTCATGTGATCACTCTGGCTGCAATGAAACCTGGGAAATGTAGTCTTTAGCTGGGCAGTCATGTGCCCTGCTGAAACTCTGCTATCATGTCAGAAAGGGAGAACAAGATTTTGAAGGCCACTGGAGTTATCTGCTTCAACCAACCTGGTTTCCAGCCTCCTACCCTTTGATTAATGTTTTGCTCTTTCTTCTTTCCCTCTTTCCACTCTCCTTTCATCTCAGCTCTCTCCCTCTGCCTCCTGCCTGTGCCCCTACTCTTATTTCGTTCTAATGCAAAACCGGTTAGCCATCTCTCATTTGCCCTCCACGCCCACCTGTTCTCTCATGTCTCAGGAACTCACTTCCCATCACAAATGACCTATAAAACAATTATCCTAAACAAAGACATTTTATTTAGGTATTTTATTTTATTTAAAAATATATTTTATTGATTTTCTACAGAAAGGAAGGGAGAGAGATAGAGAGTTAGAAACATTGATGAGAGAGAAACATTGATCAGCTGCCTCCTGCACATCCCTTACTGGGGATGTGCCTGCAACCAAGGTACATGCCCTTGACTGGAATCGAATCTGGGACCTTTCAGTCCGCAGGCCGACACTCTAGCCACTGAGCCAAACCGGTTAGGGCAACAAAGATATTTTATATTCAAATTGGGAGTCTGGCACCACCTGTTAAGTTTTTGTTTTTGTTTTTCCTACTCTGCTACATGGCAAAAAGAAAACAAAACATTGTTTAAAGACACTTTGTCCCAAAACACCGAGTTAAGATTCAAAAAGAAATCCCTTGGTCTGTAATGTAAGCATCCCAAATCATAAATGACTTCCCAAACTCTCAAGAAACACAGGCTGCTCATTTCTTAAAATGAAACCATTTCACACTACAGCAGAGCATAAAATCCAGACTTCTAAGAAAAAGTTTCCGAGGGGCAGCTGTTACTCTTATTACTTGAAAAGTAAAACAATCTTCATGAGAGAGTTCTACACTCTTCTTCCCCATCTTCCTGGAGTCCACTTGCCCTCAGTTCAGCCAAACCACACAGCATTTGAAGTTTCTGAGAACGTGGGTAGATTTCACATCTGATTCCATGTCATGGGGTAAAGCAAGTTATATGGACAAGCCCCAAGTCAATGAGACAGGAATAAATCCTCTTCCTATGGGAAAACTATAAGTCACAAGACAATGGATGTAGATGCACAACCTATTAGGAGACAGGGTGAATACTGGTGCACATTAATCAACTTGATGGTTGTAAGAGGTAGGACTGGGAATGGACTGGGAATATTGAACCCAGGGCACAGAGAGCCCTGAACATTAGACGGTGTAATTTGGGCTTTATTAGAAGGCTGCAGAGCATCACTGGAGATGTTGAGCAAGCTGGTGATGTTATCAGAGCATGTCTTAGGAATGACAATTAAGAGCATGACCTGCTTCTACTTCTGAGCTCATCATCGTAGGAGGAACTGTGGTAAACTTGAAATAATAAATTATTACAAAAATAACTTTTTATTCCTGCCTCTATCCCCAGCTGGCTGGACAGTGTGGTGAGCCATCGTATGAGTCAGAGTTCTCCAGAGAACAGAAATGCTCCTCTTTTCAAAGCATAAATCTGAGCACAAACTTCTCAGACAAAACCCACTTGAGGCGCTTTATGGCATTCCTACAAAGGCTGAGTACATTAGGCTGTGCAAGACCTGGCCCCAGCCTGCTGCTACAGCAGGATCACCCTCTCTCCTCTGTGCTACACCCAGTTCTACCCCCTACCGCAGCCTTGAAGCTCTAGACCTTGTGAGGACGCCTCTGAGGAGAGGTGTCCACTGCTGCCCATGCACAGCTACCCTATTTTACCTGCTGTTTGAAGAAAGGAATCTCTGGGTGGTAACAAGTTTGAAGAGTACTCTTTTGGCAATACCAAATTGCTTATACTTTACTGCATGTACCAAGTCATTTCACACTTCTGTTCCTTTGTTTATGCTGTTCCTACCTCTGGGAATGCCCATCTTACTAAGCCTGGGACTGACTCTTCTTTTTCTACAAACAGAATGCTTGTGTTTATATATTGAATTTATATATTGAAGCCATAATTCCCAAGATAATGGCATTAGGAGATGGGGCCTTTGAGAGGTAATTAAATTTAGCTGAGGTCATGAGGGTAGGGTGGGGCCCCCATGATGAGATTAGTGCCCTTATAAGAACAACACGTCAGAGTCCCCTCCCCTCCACCCCATGTGAGGATACAGGAGGAAGGCAGCCATGTTCAATCTAGGAAGAGGACTCTCACCAGACACTGAATCTGCCGGCATCTTGATCTTGGACATTTCAGTTTCCAGAACTGTGAGAAATAAATGTCTGTTTTTTAAGGCTTAAACTTTAAGCCACTGGTCCATGGTATTTTCTTATAGCCTCTCAAGCTGATTAAGACATTTCTCAACTCTTAGCTCTAAAGCTAATCTTAACCCCAGAGTGTGTTATGTCCTTTGTCTACTTTCCCACTGATGCCTGTGCATGTAGCTATGTTACTATTTACTACTTTAAACTGAAAGATTATTTGTTTACGTGTGTACTTCCATTGTTAGGCAGTAAACTGAAGACAGGGATCATTCCTTTATTTCCTTAGCACTTAGTATAATTGGAGCTCAAAATTATGTGTGTGTAGTTGTGTGTGTGTGTGTGTGTGTGTGTGTGTGTGTGTGTGAGTATGTATGAATGGAACCAAGTTCCCTGGAAAAGACCCCTGTTCTCCTATGTCCACCTTGATTCTCACCACCTCCAAGAAGCCTCCATGACTACTGCAGTCCTCATTGATCTCATTCTAACCATCTAAAGAAACTCTACAACAGGGGACATCTTGACGTTGTGCTACATGGCTGAGTATAAATTCAGCCTTCATCTTCATTTTCCTAGCCCTAATAATGTCACTAATTAAGTCATTTTAAGAAAATTAGGCGGTGAACACACAGTGCAATGTATGGATGATGTGTTATAGGATTGTATGCCTGAAGCCCATATGATCTTATTGGCCACTGTCACGCCAATAAATTCAATTTTAAAAATGTCCAGCCAGTGTGGCTCAGTGGTTGAGTGCTGACTATTAATCAAGAGGTCACTGGTTCAATTCCTGGTCAGAGTACATGCCCATGTTTACGGGCTTGATCCCCAGTGCGGGGGGCGGGGTGTGCAGAAAGCAGCTGATCAATGTCTTTATCTCTCTATCTCTCTTCCTTCTTCTCTCTCTAAAAGAAAGAAAGAAAAAAAGAAAGAAAGCAAGCAAGCAAGAAAGACAACAACGACAAATTTAAAACATTAAAAAAGTTACCCATAATCCTACCATCCTTACAGTAACCACTTCCATTTTTTTACATCATCCTTATGGTTCCTATTGAAATGATGTGTTGTTTTTTTTTAATTTAATAAAAGAAATACAGGTTCTGCCCTGGCTGGTGTTGCTCAGTGGTTAGAGTGTTGATACTTGCACTGAAGGGTCACAGATTCCATTTCCAGTCAAGATCTTGTACCTGGGTTGCAGGTTCGATCCCAGCCCCTAGTCACGGTATGTGTGGGAGTCAAGTAATCTATGTGTCTCTCTCACATTAATGTTTCTCTCTCTCTCCCCACTCCTCCTTCCTTTCCACTCTCTCAAAAAAGTAATAGAAAAAATATCCTTGCCCTAGCTGGTTTGGTCCAGTGGAAGGAGCATTGGCCTGTGGACTGAAAGGTCCTGGATTAGATTCTGGTCAAGGTCATGTACCTCAGGGACAGGCTTGATCCCTGGCCCTGGTGAGAGTGTGTGTGAAGGCAGCCAGTTGATGTGTCTCTCTCACATCGATGTTTCTCTCTCTCTCTCTCCCCCTTCCACTTTCTATAAAAACCAATGAAAAAATATCCTCAGATGAGGATTAACAATAACAACAAAATATCCTTGGCCTGACTGGTGTAGCTCAGTCATTGAGTGTCAATCCATGAACCAGGAGGTCTCAGTTTGATTCCTGGTCAGGGCGCATGCCGGGTTGTGAGCTCGAGCCCCGGTAAGGGATGTACAGGAGGCAACTGATTGATGATTCTTTCTCATCATGGATGTTTATTTCTCTCCCTTTCCCCTTCTTTCTCCAAAGTCAATAAAAACATTTTTTTAAAATCATCAGATGAGGATTGACAAAAAAGAAAAAGAAAAGAAAAGAAAAGAAATACAAATCAATTATAGGATGTTTTAAAAATGTAAGACAGTATAAAGAAGGGAACAGAAGGCATCCATAATCCTTTCACCCAGAGACAAGCACAACAACTCTTTGGGGCAGTTTATCCCAGCCTCTTCCCATGTGTGTATGTATTTGTATAGGTTATTATAACCACTAATATTCATTGAGCATGCTCTATTCTAGTGCTCTAGTCCTAGTGTTCTAAACTCATTTACTTTTTAACAATCTATAAGGAAAGTATTATTATTATTATCTCCATTATAGAGACAACCTGAGACAAGAGGGGTTAAGTAATTTGTTCACAATAGGCAAGATAGTGGGGACTTGTGTATGTACTAGTATGTGTATGTGTATGTGTATGTGTGTATATATTAATATTCATAGATACCCATTTATTTTTGTAGCTGCAAGGGTTGGAAGTTTTATATCATAAGTGTTGAAGACAAAGCTAACTTCTAGAAAACACTTGGCAGTTGGCTGATGCTTTGCCGAGAATCTCTGCATTGTTATTTCACAGCCTGATATGCCAGGCTGCCTGGGGATCATGGTTCTGCTTGCCTATTGGCTGTACTCCTGCTTCAAGGCTGACTTCAAGGGTCAATCATTCTAAAGCGCCCCCATTTCTTATGGCTTAGGGAGCTAAGGAATCCTTCTCAGTTTCATTTAAAGGAAAGGCTACCTAGCTGCCTCTCAGGAGAACATATTAGCGGATACACATTTCCTGGAGAACATACTGACTCATATTCCCAGTTCTTATTATAGAGTTAATTTTAAGTAAATTGATTAAAATTCTTACTGTGGATCATAAAAATATTTGATAAATACCTAACAAAAATTATTATGCATCACGAAAATGTGCTAAACTACTAGATTCTAAGAAACCACAACCCATAATAACACAACACATAATAACACAACCCATAATAACATAAAGCTCAGGGCAGCTACTGCTGATTCATAGGCAGAGCTTTGTGGAATGCATTGTAGTGTTCCGGTTACTTATTGCAGCACAAAACCCACTCCAGGTACAAGAGCAATCATTTATTGTTGTCTGGGCTCAGGAGGCGGTTCTCACTTGGTGTCCCTCACAAGGTGGTGGTCAGGTGGCGACTGGGGCTAGAGTCATCTCAAAGACTGTCTGTTCTCTGGGACTTCACTTGGAGTTGAAGACAGGAACACCTACAGTTGGCCTCTACATGGTCCCTTGAGCTGCCTCATACCATGGCACAGCTGGGTTTGAAGATCAAGAATCCTGAGATAGAGGCAAGCTCAAACAACGTTTACAACCTCGCCTTGGAAGTCACACAAGGTCCAGTCCATATTCAAGAGTAAGAGAATTAGCCTGGCTGGTGTTGCTCAGTGGTTGAGCATCATCCTATGAACCAGGAGGTAATGGTTCAATTCCTGGTCAGGGCACAAGCCTGGGTTGCTGACTGGATCCCAAATGCAGGATAGACAGAAGGCAGCTGATCCATGATTCTCATCACTGATGTTTCTATCTCTCTATCCCTCTTCCTTCCTCTCTGAAAGCAATAAAAATATTTTAAAAGAAGAGTAAGAGAATTAGACTCCACCTCTTGATGTGAGGTGTGTCAAAGAATTCACAAGTATATTTAAAGACTGTCATATGTAGAAATTCTGCAAAATCTATGGTTCTCCTCGGAGAATGGTCGTTCCTCAGGTCACTCTCATGGTGGACTCATTCTCTGAAATGCCCTGGGACGCACGTACGTCTTTAGCACAATTTGACTTGTTCTCAGAAGCTCCCCTATTAGGTATGTTACCTCTGAAGACAAACAGCTCTACGATGCCATCTATCTCCTGGATTCTGTCAGTGCCTTTAAAAACCCCTAATGGTTCTGAAGATGCTGTGTGGGGCTGCCATGACTCTCTGTCATGGCAGACTCCAGAGAGGAAAGACTGTTGGAGGAAGATGGATGAGCTTTTCTTTGTCTTCTGGCTTCCCCTCCCCTGATTAGCCATTCGGGGTGGCTGAGGTAAATGCAAGCAGCTGGGAGAAACTGGAAAGAGGACAGGCATTAGAGAAGTAAAGAGGAAGTGATCAATCCTTTGAACCTCCATTATGTTGCTAACAATACCCCACTTTTATCGAGCTTTACTAGCCTTAAGTGATAGGCACTTTATACATAAGAAAGCAGTGGTCAGAGTGGTTAAGTGATTTGCTCTAGGTTGCACAGTATTAGCAGAGAGAGCCTGGATTTGAACTCGGGTATGTCTGACTCAGAAGGCGGCATAGCAGTTATGAGTTCAAACATTGGCGTCAGAGCACTTGGGCTTGAATCCTTGTGTTGATCTTTGACAATTAACTTCCTTGTGTTTCAATTTTCTCATTGGCAGAGAGGGAACAATCAAGCAATTGATTAATCCCATAAGAGTTTTAGAATTGAATTGGTTGAGGCCTTTAAGGTGTTGAGCGCTGAATGAATGTTAATTATTCCTCCTCCTCCTCGATTACTTATGTCTGCTGGGGATGGTGATTTATTCAAAAGAATAATATGCCAAAAATCCAGAAGTCTGAGGAATTACAGGACGAGGCATCTGCCATAGACTCACTATCAGACCTCAGCACTCAGCCACTCATTTCAGTTTCTAGTGACTCTGAGTTCCCATCTACAAAGTGGACACAAGACTGGGATTTGGTGACAGTGAATGGAGGACCCGAAACTTCTGCACTTTGGCATCCTATCCCTCCCCTATTCCAGGTCCAACTAAATTTACCAGCCGTTTACCGAACCTGATACAAACGATACATGATGACTCAGGAGCTCAGAGTCAGAAGGAAGGGCTAGTGACAAGCCTGCTACACCTCATCGCCGATGCAGAGTGCTGTCCCATCCATAGTGGCCAGAGGCCAGGCTCTTCTTCCTGGGTTAAACCCTAGAGGGAGAAGAATGGGGTGTGGTTTCCTGACATGTGTTTACACTCAAGCCAAGGAGTGGGATCTGTTACAGTAGGGTCTCCCCGTTGTCTCCATGAGTAACGTAGAGTACGTGACTCTGTGTTATGGAGTATTGGGCTGGAATGGGCCCCGGGAAGAGCCCACAGATGGTGTGGCCTGCCCTCTTCCAACCATGTGGCTTAGCTCTGGATCAGCACAGTCTTCACCCCAAGAGGCTGGGAGGTGTTTACACAGACCCCACTTTGTCGCTGCGGGTGGTTCAGCCCCCTCCCAGGCAGGCTGATTTGTGAATGTGCTGAACTCTAGCGCGCTGGGCGGCCTAACCACAGGGCCCTGTTTTGTTTCTCTACCGGATACACCTGCCCAAAAAGCAGTGCTCACGCATGCTGCAGGCTCTGGCTGTTTTACTTTTGAAAGATTGCTCCCTCCAGATAAACCAGAGGGTACAACTGTGTGCATTGAGGACCTGCGGAGACTGAAAAGTAACGAAATTCTTTTTTTGGGGGTGGGGTGGGGAGGGAGGTAGAGGGGGCAGTGGACCATTATGTAAAATTGTTTATTCTTCACTTTCCAAATGAGCGTTCTCCACTTTCACATCAGTCATTATTCCCCAAAGCGTACCACCCAGGGTACTGCTAGGGATGCTGTCGTGCATAAACACAGCGCTAAAGAGCATTGAGTCACAGACCAAGAAAGTCAGTCCCTTTTTAAATTTCTTCAACCTTTCTGGTTTCGTCAAGAAAAACAACCTTCATTTGAAGCTAGTATGTCTTTAACATCTAACACTTGCTAATCTCCCTTAAACACACACACACATAACTACAAGTGAGTGCAGACCTCAGATTTTATAGCTTTAGTTATAGTATCTACTTAATTGTTATAATATTGTCCAGATAAAATTTGATAATATATTGTTTTGTTTCTATTGTGATTATTTTTAGGATTGTCTTCAATTTATGGCAAGAAATAGCAATTTACTATTTACTCTAGGGATATTATATTTCTTTTTACAGTAAATAAATATATTTTAAAATTGGTTGATTTAAAGAAAAATATTATATAAATAATTGTACAGTTACTATCATTCATAAATAATGTAAGTTGTGAGGGCAGTATGTGGTGATATTTGGATACAGTAGGAATTGGGAAGAGATGATACAAATATCTGACATCTGAGCAACTGGGCTTTGGAGTAGAACGACCTTGGGTTTGAATCACTGTCTATCACCTACTAGTTGTATGACCTTGAGCAAGTTATTTAATCTCATTCTACATCGGTAAAATCAAAACAACAGTTCACTACCTACCTCAGAATTCTTGTGTTGCCTCATAAGTGCTCAATAAAGTTAGCTATTGTTATTGTTGCCAGGGGATCTATTTCTGCTTCTCAGAACTGTGCTTGTGTAAGCACAGTACCTGGTACATAGCACACGCAGTAAATTATAATAGCTTCCTGAATTACTGTTGTTATTAGCACCATGTGTTAGTTCATGTCTTCTTTGAAGTAGATGTCAAGATGGGATTAGGTAGGCAAGGAATTTATGAAGGGGGGAGCCGGTGAAGGGGCATGGAGGAGGGAGCAGAGAAAATGGGAGAGAAGTTCTGTACCTGTGCAAGGAAGAGGGAGGGGCGGAGGGGTCTCTGACTGCAGTACAACCACAAGAAAGGTTTGGCCAGGTGATGAGGGGTCCTGGAGCCCAAGTCAGCCATTGGAGAAGTGCCCCTCTGTGCTCAATCATTGGTTGGGAGCAACTCACGGGACATGTGGTCATCATGTGAACACGGTGGTGGGTCCAGGAGGTGGCATCTGGAGTGACAGTCAACTATGTTCCCACAGCAAGAGCTCTGAGGGGCATAGCGGGTGTGGCAAAGTAGGTTTACAGTTATGAACACATAAAACACAGTTTATTCTTGTGCACAGTGGGGAGGGGTGTCCCCTCAGCTCAGCCTGCAACCTCTACAATCTGGGACCCCTCAGGGGATGTTCAACTGCCTCTCACAATCCAGGGCCGCTGGTTCCTAACCGCTTGCCTGCCTGTTTGCCTAATTTCTCCTAACCCCTCTGCCTGCCTGCCTGCCTGATTGCTCCTAACCACCTCTGCCTCAACCCACATGCGGGACCCAGGATTCTCTCCTCCGGCTGGTCACAGGCACCTGAGACCTGGGCTGGCTTCACCCAGGCTGGCTGCAGCTACAGGGGACCATGGGCAGGTGGCTTTGCCTGGGCCACAGCTGCATGTGCTGGCACCTAGGACTGTGGGGTGGGTGGCTTGTCCCTCTCCTAGACTGCAGGCCCAGGTACAGCCATTGGCACTCAGCACTGTGGGGTGTGTAGCTTGTCCCTCTCCTGGGCGGCAGGCCTAGGTGCAGCTACTGGCAGGGCAGGCAGCTTGTCTCTCTCCCGGGCCACAGCCTGGCTGGTCCCATTCCTCTCTCGTGAGCTCATTTGTGCCTAGCTGGTCCCCATTCCTCTCTCCCCAGTGTTGAGTGTCTGAGCCATTATGGTGTGATGACGTGAGGGTGTGGTGACCATTTGCATATTAGCTCTTTATTATATAGGACTATTGTATTATTTTCCAGATGACAGCGGTAAGCCCACTTTTGCCCCACCCTATATTTTGTGGCTGCTGCACACGTCCTCTCCATCTTACATGTGAAAAATGGAGCCTGAGCATTTCCTCCCATGCATTTACCTGGTTAACTAACTACCCGATTGTGGCAGAGAGAGACTAAAATGATTTCACACCGAAAAGTCAAATGTGATATTCGAAGGATGAAAGAAATTCATGACCAACTCATGATTTGACGCTCACCTAATGCTGCGGGGGCTGCTCATTTGAACAACTCATGCCCAACTAACAAACCAAACATATTATTTACTTTAAAGAGTTTATCTTGATCACAGCTCTTTATTAGCCTTGTTTGTCTTCTAGGTCTAACTTTGGATTTCAAAAGTTTTGCATTTAAGGCAGAGAGTTAAGCACATTGGCAGGTCCATGCAAATCATAGGGCCCCAAATGCTGGTCCACATATATGTTTGGCCCATACAGTGTTTAAAGAAATTATTTTTGGTCAACATTTCAAAATTGGAAGATTACTAAGTATATATATTTAAGTGTTGATTTCTGGCTTCTTTTTTGAAAACCAACAGATCTGGAACATTGGGCCTGAATTTCTGCATGACAGTTCTGCTTGGGTAAAAGTGGCTGTGCCTCAAAATGGGGCTCTCCTGTTTGCTTTAGGCTCCACCACCCCCACAAAATATGCATATGTCCGTATACTCAGTAGGCTTCACTGATTTATATTCCTGTTTGGTCTTTTGTGCAGAGAATGTTAATTGTCCCCCAGTATTACATTCTCCCCTTGTTCTACAGTACTCTTCCAGGTGGACTCATGACTACATTTCCCAGCCTCCCTTGCAGCTAGATGTCATCATGTGACTAAGTTCTGGCCAACAAATTCCAAACTGTGCTTTTAAAGTAAAGTAGCGTGGCCGTTCTTACTACTACTCTTCTTCTTCTTCTTCTTCTTCTTCTTCTTCTTCTTCTTCTTCTTCTTCTTCTTCTTCTTCTTCTTCTTTCCATTTCCTTTTCTTCTTGATAGCTGGAATGTGGACATGATGGCGGGAGCAGGAGCAGCCATCTGGACATCACAAGATGGAAGCTATATAATGAGAATAGCAGAGCATTAAAAAAAGAAAAAGAAAAGGAGGAGGAAAATGGGTCTCCAACAAGGAGCCCCATAGCTCCTCTGGAAAGCTTATGCTCAGACTATTATATCAGAAAAATAAACGTCCATTTTTGTTTCTCTTTTTCACAGCAGCCTCAACTGTATCTTAATGAACATATCCCCGGTTAGTAGTTTTTCCTTGTAAATGGGACCCATGAAGGAAGCGTCAAATCAAGTTGCACCAACAGCTGAGATAAAGTATAACCTCTTCAGGGTACAAGCGTCATTGGAAAACCCTGCCCACACCTCACAGGCTCCACTTGCAGGTGGTACACTTCCCGGCTGTGGATGGGTTTGTTCACATGGCTCCTTAGGGGCCTCTGTTCCCCACAGCTGCGTGTCTCGGGTTCACAGGCCACTGTGCCACATGCTCATCTCCACCTTGTCTTGGAAGGCCACACCTGGGCAGGCGGCCCTCCCACCTTTTCTCGGCAGTGCCCCCAGAGCGAAGATGAGGAAGAAGTTCTCAGTGGGTACCGTTCTGGCTCCCAAGTGGCCACCAGGGCTTCCTGGGCTAAGTGTGGGACCCACAGAGGATCCTCACAGTTTCGAAATGAGCAGCCCCCGCTGTGTTCAGTGAGCGTGAAAGACTTCCGACAAAAAAAGATGCAACTGCCTCCCCAGGGACAGCACCCCAGATGACAGGTCATTGTGTTCCTTAGAATGATGAATGAAAATACTGAATGAGGGAGTCACACGCCTGCCAAAGACTGCCACGCCCGAGAGCAGAGTGAAGGATGAGCCTTAGGGCCGAGAGAGGCCAGAGCAAGCACCGAAGGCTGCAGGGTGAGCACAAGGCTCAAGATGGAAAACTACGAATCAGATGATACTTTCAAGAAAAAACACATTTTGGACATTATAAACGGAAAAATTAACCAGCTCCCAGAAACAGGAAGGAATGCACTTGAACATGGATCAACATATGTTGGGCTTAATGCTGCTCTCCAGGGCCTATCAGCAGTCTTCTTCCACGTACCTTGCATGTGACACAGGCTCATACAGCTGCTGGGTTACCGATAGCAGTGATCCCATTTTTTGACAGCAAGCATATCTTACACAAGTTTTGTAAGTTTACCATTGAATACAGGTGATTTGCATGGTGAAACCTGTACCATCACACGAGGTGGATTGGCTGGACTGGTGTTTGGTGGTCTGCACCCTGTTTTCTTGGCTATTCCTGTGAGTGGTGGCCTAGCAGCCAGGTGTGCCTCAGCCCTATTACCAGAGAGAGGAAACATCTTAACCTACTGGGTCAGAATTTCTCAACCTATCTTTAGAGAGATGTTATTTCCCATTTTGCTCCTGACTGGGTTGTCAGCATACCTTAGTTCTCAGCAATATAAACTACTTATAAAGGCTTTTCAATGACCTGAACCTGGCCGAAAAATTCAGTGATTGTTAAGCAAATGTGTACACAAAAGTAAAACTGTAAGAATAAAAAAAGAAAAAAAGAAAGTACTGATAGAAATTCAGGTAATAATAGCGCCAGGCTCTGTTAGTATGGTCTTTGACAGAGTCCTCTAATCCAGGACTACTTTGGGAACAGATGGGGAAAGAAAAGAACTACTGTTTAATAAGCACTTAAACCCTAGCTGGTTTGGCTCGGTGGGTAGAGTGTCGGCCTGCGGACCAAAGGGTCCTGGGTTCGATTCTGGTCAAGGCCATGTACCTTGGTTGCAGGCTCCTCCCCGGCCTGGGGTTCTGGGCAGGGCTCATGCAGGAGGCAACCAGTGGATGGGTTTCTCTCACATTGATGTTTCTCTCTGTCTTTCCCTTTCTCTTCCACTCTTCTTTAAAATCAATGAAAAATATCTTCAGGCAAAGATTTATTTATTTTTTTAAATATGTTTTTATTGATTTCAGAGAGGAAGGGAGAGGGAGAGAGAGGCAGAAATATCAATGATGAGAACCATTGGGTGCCTCCTGCATGCCCCCTATTGAGGACCAAGCCCGCAACCTGGGCATGTGCCTTTGACCAGAATTGAACCTGGGACCCTTCAATCCGCAGGTGGACACTCTACCCATTGAGCCAAACTGGCTAGGGCTCGGGCGAGGATTTTTAAAAAAAACACTTAATGTCCCATAAATGTGTTGTACATTTTCTCGTTGAATCATCTCAGAAGCCCTATGAGGAGATATTATAACTATTCTTTCTTATAGCTGAAATGCTAAATAAAGTCACTAGTCAAAGATCACACAGCTTGGAAGCAAAAAGCCAGGATTTTGATGTTCTGGTGATTTATATTCAGTCCATATCACTCAGCCTCACGGACTCTCTAAGGTTAGCCTAATTAGAAGGTGGAGGCAAGCACGGTCATGGACAAATTGCTGGGGATGGGAGTATCTCAGTGAGGGGGCTCGTGTGTAATGGAGGCAGGAAAGCAAGAAAACAAAGTGGGAGCCCGGCTGGCGTGGCTCAGTGATTGAGAGCCGATCTATGAACCAGGAGGTCACGGTTTGATCCCAGGTCAGGGCACATGCCTGGGCTGCCGGCTCAATCATCAGTAGGGAGCATGCAGGAGGCAGCGGATCAGTGGTTCTTTCTCATCACTGATGTTTCTTCCTTCCTCTCTGAAATCTCCCTCCCTCTCCCCTCCTCTCTGAAATCAAGTTTAAAAATATTATGGAAAAAAAAAGATAGTAGGAGACACGAAGAGACTGTATACCTGCATCAATCAGATCATCGTAAGGCCCCACAATTTAAAGATTTCAAAATAAGTGCAACTCTCTGAGGGAGGAGGGATTGTGGGGGAGGCAGGTGGCTGATATGCATGGGGAAAGCTGGCCTGGCAGTAAGATGAAATTACTCTGAAAACTAAATGTACTGCCCTCTCTGCATTGCAGGATACTGCTGAGTAATTGGTTGGTAGGATATGAAGTAGAGAAGAAATTACAGCTTAATAGGCAAGACAGAGGAGTTCATGTTTCTGCTGATTGAGACACATGTGCGTTTCCCTTCCCTGGAAAATTCTTTTGCTTGAATGTACCCAGGTTACTCTTTGATATGGAAGGCCTCTGTGTCTATTCAGACCGTTTGGCAAGATCAAAGGGGGAAAAAGTTCCCAAAACGCTTCCTGGGCCCTGAAGGTCATCAAGCATCAGACAAAATCATGTCAACATTCCTTTTGTTATTATCACTTGCCTTCTGCCTCCTCAGAGAGGCAGTTCATCTTTACATCCACTTAGTGCTAAGATGTTTTCTGACAACATTGGTGAAAACCCAAAGTCAAAGACCAGCTTTTTTGACACAAGACAAATGTCAGTTCTGTTTGGCATAAAGTAGCTGCTAACAAAATTTTCAAGGTTTTTCTTTCTCTCTTGGGTATGGATGGGTGATTGACAGCTCCAACTCCCTTAACTCTAAACCCGTTTGTAAGACAGATAAAATCCTCAGCAATGGAAATGTCTAAATTGCAATTGTTTACACTTTGGTGGTGGTGGTGGTGGTGACAAGCTGAGTCCCAGATATATTCCAGCTGCAACAAGAATGATGTCCTCTTCTCTGGGTCAGTCGAGCTCTTTCTACAGAATGGGTCTTTGGTGAGTGAATAACATTCTCCAGACAGGAGCAGAAAATAATATAAAAGAGAAGCCTCGGTGAGGTAGAGGGAACGATGCTCTTCCAAGGCTATCTGCAGTTCAACAGAGCTTTTGCTTGTGCTGACGTGGCAGCAGGATGAGGCTGGAGAGATCTGCAGAGAGCTCCAGGGGAGGGCAAGGGTCCTGAGCAGGATGGGGACATCTGGTTTTCAGAAGGCTTCTTGAGGATTTCATCGTGCAGAAGCTTTCCAGAGCTAGCATGTGACTCCATGATGCTGGGGACCCTGCTCCCTTCTATCTTTTATTCTCTTCCAGTGAGGTCAGATGGTAGCTAGGTAGTCAAAAGTTGCTTCACTCATCATTCTTTATGACTGTTGCTTTGTTAATGAGAACATGGACTTCTGCTAGGCCTGGGGCCAGAGAAGGAGACAAAGGAATGTGATGAGGTACTAGTGCAGTTGGCAGCTTAAAATTCATTGCATTACCTTGGGAAGGTGGAGGAGGGATGGGTGGAGGTAGAGGAGGACACAGAAGGGATAAATGATGATGGGAAAAATAAAATTAAAATAATTCAAGAGAAAACTAAGATGGCAGTATAGGTAAACACCTGAAATTGCTGCCTCGTACAACCACTTCAAAACTACAACTAAAAGACAAAATGGACATCATCAAGAACCACAGGAAGGCTGGCAGAGTGGAAATTCTACAACTAGAAGGAAAGAGGAAAGCACACTGAGACTTAGAGGAGGTGCGAAAGTAAAGTGCAGAGGTATGGAGGCGCACTCGGAAAGGGCTAGAAACTGAGGACACGGTTGTCTTTTGGGAGGGAGACACAAGCTCCTGACTGCTTTGAACTCCAGTTCCGGGTGAGTCTCTGGGAATCCAGACTCATACGGGAGAAACTGGACTGTCTGGCATCTGGAGGAACTCGAGGGCAGCTTTCTCTCAGAGGTGCTTGCAGTGATTACCACAGGACACTGAGACCTGGGGCCTTTTAGGGGAGGGCTGAGGATCAGCCATAGCTGTTTGCTCCACCCTG
>PVJC01036850.1:0-17520 GCA_004026665.1 Murina feae | reverse complement strand
GCGTTGCTTTGTTCTCTTTAACCCAGGGTGAGCTGACTTTGAATAAGCATAGAACTTCGTTGCCCCATAACAAATATTCCCTGCACTCCGGAAGATGCTGTTGCTGGGGTTGGCTTGGAGAAACTTGTTGGAATTGTATCTATTTGGGGCAGATCACAGAATCTGAAGGGGAAGTTGAAATTTCCCCTGAATGATCTGAACAACCTCTGGAACATGTACCCGCGTTAGTGTCTGTCTCCCTTTCTTGATTTGGATCAGAGTCAGATTAAACCCGGTAAAATCTGACGTTTTGATTTTCCTGTCACCAAACTATTTCACGGTCCTGTGTCCCATATCTTCCCCTGCTCTCTTCAACTCCTTTTCTCAGAAGAGTGTGCAGAGAATGAAAGATGTGTCCCATTTAAGGAAGCCTACTAAGGGCTTGCTGTAGGTAAGCAGCATTCCCATGTCCCACTTAAAAGGGTAATTCCTCTTCGCCACTACAACCAGCAAATCCCAGAGAAGTCAGGTGGCGTTTTAGGCATTTAAAGCAGTGTACAGAGGGATTGGGAGGAAAACAGGGGTTCTAGCTGGGCATATCCTTTCTTGTGTTTCTCCAACATGGCTGTTGCCCACACAGCTCACAGGATAGGGTCCTGGCTGAAGAGGACTACAACTGAGCTTGCTTCTTGAGCCAAGTCTTCACCCATAGCTGGGTTTGCTAGCTTTGCAGTGACTTGTCAGGTTAGCTTCTATTTTCCTTAACTGTGCTTGCTCTTCAAGCAACTGAAAGGCCTTTTGAAATAAATGGAGACATTTATCCACTAGGTGGAGCTATATCCTTTGTTCTCTGAATGGGCGCTTTTTTCCTAAACTCAAATGTATTCGATTGAGGTGGAACTCAGTAAAGAAAGTATAGTTTCTTCATTTCTCTCACCTTGTTACGGGAACCACAGTATTTTGATTGAAAAACTTATAGAAAATGGGCTTGTTTTCATGCTGGTAATGAGAGCTAGGGCGCCTTAGGATGTCCTATGAAATAGGACACATAGCTGAGTGGAGTCAGATTGCCTCACTTTGAATTAGTTCCATGACTTGCTAGATCCACAGCAAACGGGAAGTTATTTAACCTGTTAGGTTTATCTATTAAGTAAACCTGTCTGCTCCATAGATTGTTTCTGGAGTAAATGAAACCTATGTAAAGTACTTAGCCGGGACTCAATAAGTGTTAGTCATTGCTGTTAATCCTATTTTTATTTTTCATCGACTCAATGCCCACTGACAGGGAACTTTATGATTTCACATGAAAATGAGAAATTCAGCAGGATTTGTATTTCTGACTGGACTGACTGGGTTCTTTTGCTTCCCTTGGGTTCCCGCACCCTCTTAACCTCCTTAACCCTTGGCATGATCTCTCATTTCCCCGAAAAATCGTGTTTCTCAAATTTTGGTGTCAGCAGAGCACCTGGAGGGCTTGTTAAAATCAGATTGCTGGGCTACCTGGATGAGTTTCTGAGTCAGCAGGTCTGGGGGAGGCATTTTTGAGTGTGTACTTCTAACAAATGCCCAGGTGATGCTGACGCCGCCTCTGCCGCTGCTGCTGCTGCCAGGCCCACTTCCACTGCTCCGGAAAGAATTGTGTCCACCCTTGCTTTACCATCCATGACCGGCCTTTGGACTGGACGGCTTTCTGAAGCTGCTCCGGCCCAGACTGGCTTCCTCTCCCTGCTTGCGCTGGTATCTAAAATGCACATTTGTTTCATTTGAGAAAAACGCACACACAACGGATCAATCTTATTTGCCTGCAATTCCTTGTGATTTCTTATCCCCCACCTGTCCCTCCTACAATTTTGATCTAACTCATACGGGACAAGCTCAGGGCTTCCCAGTTGATTGCTCTTGGAAGTCAGCAGTTGGGCAAGAAATAGCAGGGGATTCCTCCATATTGAAACATGACCTTCAGCACCATGCCTGGCACATGGTTAATGCCCCCATGTATTTGCTGAATGAGTAAATGCTCTGGGATGGCACATATGGTCTAAGAAAAGGAGACTTCGTCAATCAGAAAACTTTCCAACTGCCAGCTGTGTGACCATAGGGAAGCCACTTTATCAGCAAAAATGTGACTTACAAATATTAGGTATTATTGTGATTTACAGCCACAAATCAATTAGCCTGACATTCCTTTTGGTTGAACCATATAAAATTACTTCTCTTTAGCCATTTTTGGTTCACAAAATGGCAACTTTATAGGGTTCAACCTAATCAGATTTTTAAGTCTGAATTTTTAAATTAGGCACATGCTTGATGGAACTGTTTTTCTAATATGCTTTTAATTCTAGGAACCGCATTCCACTTTTCTTCCTCTTGCCGCACGTACAAATGTTCAGGGGATATTAAAAAAATAAGCCTGATGTTGGCACTGTAAAAACACAGTTTCATTTCTGTCTAAGGCAATCCTTCATCACGATTTTCGCATTGGAAGAATGACTCTCCTTCATTTGGAAGCGACTGGCAGATGTTCTCTGCTGGGCTGGCGCTCGGCTTCCCTGGAATGCTCTGATGCTGAAATTCCAACGTGGAGAGTTCTTTTGTTACTCTTTCCAGCTCCTGCCCCAGAAACTGCCCTTCTCCTCCCTCCCCCATGCAAAGGGTTTATTGATCTTTGTTTTAATCTTCTGCAATACTACCCAGGACCTTTCCCCATTTCTTTCTTTATAACTACAATTGGCTTAAGCACAGGCAAGTGAGATTCGCCCTGCAAACTGTACAACACAACTCTGACGTTCTCATCTCAGCCATGTAAGTGCCAGTGTGAACGTGGCAGCTCATCAGCTACTGAATCCTGGAACTGTTGGTGTTAGCAAGTCAGTAAGATGATGTCTGGGAGAGGCAAGGCCTGATTATTC
Organism: Murina feae; assembly: GCA_004026665.1. Classification (NCBI taxonomy): domain Eukaryota; kingdom Metazoa; phylum Chordata; class Mammalia; order Chiroptera; family Vespertilionidae; genus Murina; species Murina feae. The sequence continues at coordinate 14,632 of PVJC01036850.1, read as the reverse complement.
AATAGTCATTCAGTAAATACTTATTGAGCACTGACTGTACACTAGGAGGCTCTGGTCACTTGGAATATGTTATTAAGTCAGTATTACAACTGACAGCAGGTGTTGTTAGGGGGAAAGGTTAAAAAAAATATAGTAGTTGCCCAGGGCTGTGGAAGGAGATCTGAAAGGAGATACTGGGCTCAGCAGAAGGACATAGAAAGGTACAAAGCCAACAAATTTCACTTATTTTATAATTTTTTTTTCATTTGATTGTGTATAAGGGTAACAGTTGTTGAAAGCCGAATCAGCTATATAATAACTTGATGTTTTAAATTAAGATCATTATTATGCAGATCTCTACACAAGTGTCCCCACCCAGAATTCACACCCCCACTTTGAATCTTTCCACTGCTAGGTCACTGGTGACTTTGAGAAAGTTACTTAGCTTCTTGGTGTCACAGATGCTTCAAATTTCTCATCAGTAAAAAGAGTACTGGCTTTAATAGGGTTGTTGTGAGGGTAATACCAAGTAATGTAGCTAAAGTGCTTAGAACAGTGGCAAATTGTAAATACTTGGTATTTTTAGTTTCAAGGGATATCCCAGAAAGTGCTAAATTATAAAAATATGTGTGGCATATTAACAGTAGCTACATTCTCTTCTTCTTGTAGTCTTGGACTTTTTAAAGGTCTTTTTAAAAAAATTTTGGGGGATAAATACTCACTTTGAAATGGTTTTAATGTCATTATCTCTTTTAAAAATCATTCAATACTCTAATCCAGTGGGCTTATTATCAGTAAGTTCTCCCCCCCGCCCCGCCGCTGGATATTTAGACTAAAACCTCGCCCTTCTTAATTCCAGTCTATTTCCCCTCATTCACATCCTTTTACCATGCTGGTGATTTTTTTTCTTTCTTCATGTTTACCTCTTCCTGATATACACTGAAGTACAAAGGAGAATTTGTGAACTTGGGCAAACTCTTCGAGGAGACCTCCCCAGGGATCTGTTACAGGCAGTCTCCCTGGTTATACAGTCTGCAGGTGGCACAAGCAGAGAAGCATGGGTATCTCTGGGAATTTCTCATGAATAAAAGCAGAGAAAAAGCAAAAGTCACCCATTTGTAAATTTGAAGAATGGGGTTCTAGCCTCTCTTTTGAATTTCTTCAAGGGCTTTAAACTATGAGGTAAGCTCATGAAGTCCCACATACCTTCAGCATTTATATCTTTGCTTTCAGAATTGGACCTGGAGGGTTTCTTGGCCGACTGGGGGGTTGATTACAGCCATGGTTCACCAGGAATTTCATGGTAGGATTGTGGGAGGTCTCAGAGATCCAATCCTCAATTAGATTATCTGTGCATGCTGGGACTTTATTCCATGCTTTTGACATTTTGTGAATATTTCCTTTAGCTGTCTAGTGATATTTAAAAAACAGCAACAACAGGTTTTTGTACTTTCTTTGCATTTTACACCATGGTTCAATTCTGGAGTCTTTTAAACCCCCAAATGATACCTAGACCTCAGCAATGATTTTTATGAGACAAATGATAAACTCGCATAATTTTTCCATGTAACATATTATTTGTCAGAATTTTTATTTCAAGATGTCGTGTTTAGAGTTTAGTTAGGTCAAGTTTTAGCATCTGTTAACAAGTTATGTTTTGATTACTTTCTTAAAAATTAAAAAAAATTTCTTATCTTTGATACCTTCAACAGAGGGGGAAAATAACATTTTTTATTCCATTACAAAATTTATTGTTTTCATTGTAAGAACTTTGAATAAATACAGAATTAGAGATTATGCTGGAGTTGTGAAATTAGATACAAAAGCTACATGTTGATTTATTCAAGCAAAAAAAAATAGCAGAGGAATGGACTTCTTTGATAGTTTGCAGGTTTTTTTCTAGCTTTCCCAAAAGGCTTTGTAGCCGTAACAGCTATTTGAGGTGGTAGCTAAGATATGACACCAAAGCACATCAATTTGAAATTATAAGTTCTCGTTTTCTTCTCTCTATATTTTCATTCTCTTCTCTGTTTTATGTTTAAGGCAAGTGGAGGCATAGGAATTAAAATGAGCACAAAAAGGACACAAAATAGCTGGTCCAAGGGTACCAGCCTTTCTGCTCTTGACCTGAAGATTTATGACCCACTAGACACTTTATAGAGACGGCCAGAAGGATCTCAAGTGATGGAGTTTAGGTTTGGTGGTGATTGTGGTGGGGTAATCAACATAGGGTCTGAGGACACAATGCCCACTGAGATTGCTGAGGAGATGATAGATTATGGCAATGCCCTCCTCCATGAGAATGTGGAGCCCAGAAAACTCCAAATTTTTTTTCCAGCTTTCCATATCCACAGCATTTGCAAAGCAGGTGGGTATACCACCTTTCCATTGGTTTATCCTCTATTTACATGCTCCTGGCCAGGACTTGAGTTCATAGATGTTTCAGTGGGGTGCCAGTTCAACTGACAAATCCTAGGTGGTGGGGTGTTTAGAGTTCTAATAAAAGGAGAGATGTTTAATCTTACTTTACTACCTCCAGGATCTTTTGGCTTAAAAAAAAAATTGGATGAAGGCATCAGGCAAAGGTAGGCAACTAGTGAGAGGGCGTAGTGTGGCCTTGGCCTTGTGATATGGTTAGTACATTTAACTGCCTTTTATAAATACTGAACACCAATCTAGTCAGGATTTTAACACGACTGAAACAAAATAGGCATGCCATTCTGTCTGTACAAGGAAAAACCGAAACCTAGAGATTTTCAGCAGGCTGTTCAATGTCACAAATAGTAGAATAGACAAGAACACACTCGGAAATGCCTCTTGCCTTGTTATCTAATCAATTCTTTAAGGCTGCAGCCATTGCTTTTATTGTCTGGTGAAAAGAAAAAGAAACGCATTTCCTGAATTTACTATAAGATTTAAATAGACTCAATTGTCTAAAATATTTTTTTCCTAGAAGACCTGCAACATTAGAATGAATGCTGAACATTTCTGAATCCTAATTGTGAAGCACTAATATTGTGCGTTAGCATTTAGCCTCGAGAAATTCTTACTTTGGGTGCCAAATTAAACTAATTTACACTTACTAACTAACTAAACATTTTCTTAGCGTGACACAATGCTCAGATTTCTACCATAATATTAGACTTTACACTTTTCTGCCATTTTACAAAGTTGTAGGAGGACTGACATGTTTCAAGCTTTGAACCATGATTCTTCATGGCCTCCTAGAGAATTGTGATACAGAGCTCCCAAATATACTAATATTAACTGTCAGATGAAATACGAAACTGTCCCGATGAATGGCATAACCTGCTGAGTTGAATGTCATTACTATGAGGACCATCCTGAAACATCATGATAACAAATTTTCCTGAGAATTTGTCTATGTCTATTATTATTAATCTCTCAGCCCAACAGATGCTCTGGGCAATGTTCTTTAAACAACAGTATCACAGAAAAATCAAGCAAGTTATATATAATATAGGGAGAAGTTCTATTAAGCTATTTTGGGAAGATCACCCCAAAGTATTTAATGAGAGTCTTATCTAGATTCAGTATTCTACCCTATAATATTATTTATTTTCAGAATGAAGCATAGCCAGACTGCTTCTACTTTAATTTTAGCCCCTGAGGTTCATCTGCAAGCTGTGAGAGGTGACTCAGGTGAACTACTGGATTGTGACTTTCATTTTGAACTGGTGCCTGACCATTCCCCTGGAAAGCCCAAGTTTTAGTCATGAGTCAGGAAAGGGTCAAAGGACCTCTTAGGATGACGCTTTACCTGGCTGAGCATTAGTCACTCCATGCTGGTCTTGGAACACAGGATGTTTCATTAGCTGTGGGAGTGTTTTCTGAAAAATATCCCCTAGAAATCAGATTCCAAAGTCCCCTTTATCCTTGGGTGGTTTAAGCTGCACACATTCTCTGCCTTGCTTTGTTATGGCCTGGATCCCTGCCATTCCTATGATAAAGGCAGTGGGGAATGTCTCACCTATCTGGGTAATTTGAGCTTTTGTCCCATTTTCCAGCCAAGATTTCAAACTTTTAATTACCCACTTAGTAAAACCCAGATGTCCCATTTCAAAGACCTATTCCCATTAGGGAATTTTCATTTCCAAGCAACAGTTGGATGAAATCCTAGAGTTTTACTGCATCCCATTTCCAGTACTTTAGCTTCACTTTCTTTTTTCCTGAGTAAACAGGACCCTAAACGTTTAATTCCGAAAACCTATTTTAGATAGAATTTGGAGTATACCACAATCCACTGCATTGAAACTTTCCATCTAAGCCCTAAATGGTTCTTTTCAAAATATTTCTTAGCATGCATTTGGTTCATAAACCTTCTTGGGGTGCTAAGAGGATAAGTGACTTTCAATTTGAAAATACATTACAAAGTGTTCCATCTCTTAAAGTTTAAGGAATACCCTAGTCAAGGTCTTACAAGATTTACCTGACAGTGATTTTGATAAAGGGATTCATCACTGACTTGGAAAAAGGCCAGAGCGAGATGGCTCTTGGACCAATTTACTGAGGCAATGAGTATTGGCAGAAAAGTATGGGTCTTGTGTGACCTTGTTTACATGGGATATTTCCACAGCTGTGCTTGCTGCAAGTCTCAACTTCAACTGCTATCTTCATCGACCAGATTGGCTGGTCTAAGCACCTATTGATGGCATGCTGCATCAAAGAGCCATTTTCTAATTTCAGGAAAAGATAAAGGGAATTTAGACTGGTTATATGGATGTGTAGGTAAAATTAACAGTGGAAGGATTTAACTTTGATAATCACATTGAGATTTGTTTATTTATGTTGCTGTAAAAGTAAGGTGTATGTAACGTGGAACATGCTCCTGTTGAAACTTAGTGGGTGTCTACAGATGAAGAAACAGGGTCCCAGAGAAGTCAAATCACTTAGCCACAAGTTCTTCCTTCCTATTCTTCCTCTCTCACCTCCTCTTTCACAAAATAAGCTCTCTTAAACAATCCTGAGCCTCCTGTGAATCTAGGTGTGTACATCAACATAAACAGATGTATACGCAGACTTTCTCTTCCTCATTTTTACAAGTAGTCTTTTTAAAAAAAAATGCTTTTATTGATTTCAGAGAGGAAGGGAGAGGAGAGAGATAGAAACACCAGTGATGTGAGGGAATCATTGATTAGCTGCTTCCTGTACAACCCCTATTGCGGATTGAGGCTGCAACACAGACATGTGCATTACCGTGACCAGGAATCAAGCTGTGACCTCCTGGTTCATAGGCTGATGCTCAGCCACTGAGCCACAATAGCTGGGCTTATAAATAGTCTTTTAGTGGAACTTGTTTTACAGCACAGAACCAAAGTGATAGCTGGTTCCGTCTGAGTCGCTTTTCTAACATAGCATATAACAATTGTGCCAACTGCTTTGTAATATAATTTGACATCTATAGGCCTCTAGATTTGCATCAAACCAGAAGCCTCAGGACAAGCAAATAGGATTCTTTGACAGAAAGACCAAGCTCCTGTCTACTGCCTCTGGCTGTGCCCTGGGGGGCTGACAATTTGAATAACTCTTTCTCTGCCGGTTCCAGTTCTGTGGGGCTTGCAAGAGGAAGTCCCACTGGCCACCAGAGTGAGGCCACTGAGAGGTGTCACTGGTGGCAGCCACAAAAATTGGGGCAGCAGACCTGTGTCAGAGCTGCACCAGGAGATACTGGTGTTCTAGAGTGGCAGGAAACCTGGAACTACCAGGAAAATAAAAAGATGGTCCCCCCGCACCCCTCCGGGAAAAGCAAGGTGGAGAGAGAGTGTGAAGATGACACCTATCAGTCTCCATCCCACAGAGCGTCCAGCAGGCCCCGGATGTGAATCAAACCAAATGCCCGCTGCTCAGGCCCAGGCTCAGCGAACCAGAGGGCCTCGCCCACACCCAGCCCTTCGCCCCTGAGGCGGTACTCGTCACAGGCCTGAGCCCTTCCTGCATGTGCTGCTCAGGTTATTCCAGTCTGTGTGTCTTGCCACTGGTTTTCAAAGCTAGATATCTGGGCGGTTCCTTCCTCAGCTGCATATCTTAAAAGTTGGAGGTCTTCTCTCTTCAAGGAGCAGTTCAGGTTTGAGCTTCTTCCGGACCGTGGGCCACGTGTGGGGGTGGGGAGGTGGGGGTTTGTGGTGAGATTGTGTCCCAGCCCCTGCTACCTGCTTCCATGTGGCCTTTCCCTTGTTCGCCAATTCGAAGGAGTCTATGTTTTTTACTTCCCAGAGGAAGTCGTCCCAGGTATACCTGAAGACTCAGTGGGTAGATGTGGTGTGTAGATTTGCTGTGCAGAGGTGAGCTCAGGATCCTGCTCTGCCACCATCTCCCACATTGAGGTTTAAATTAAAGCACAGATCATTAAAACTGCTGCTACAGGGTGGCCTTTATCTGACCTAGAATTGAAGAGCTACGCTTGGTAAGGGCAATTCCAGGCTAGGATGCAGACTGTGACCTTTCTGGGTGAGAGGTGATACTTTATTTACCTTTTTCACTCTTGAAGGTGCTTGCACAGGCATACAGGATCACAATAACCTATTTCCCACAACTGGCAAGGCCCAAATACGAAGACCTTATGATGGCAGGCAGATTCCCAGGTGTCTCAAGTCCAGCGTCATCATTCATGTGTCTGAGTGATGTTCAGGGGAGTGCAGATGTGCAGAGGCTCACACAGCTCCAGAAGATTTGCCCCTCCTCTGACCCTCATTTCCGGTTCTGACTTCTTCACTCACTCCTCTCCCATCATCGCTCAGTCCCAGGCACTGGAGCGTTCTTGCTGGTGTCTGAACACATCAGCATATTTCTAGCTGCAGGCAATTTCTACTTCCTATTTCCCTGACCCTCCTGTTTAACACTGCAATTATTCCCACATTCTCTGTCCTTTCCCTTTATTTTTCATCTTTGGCATTATTTCACATAGTATAAATCTAGTTTATGTTGTATACTCTCTGGTCTTTTCCTCCACTCCCCCCAAGTCTATGAATGGAGTGCATTAGTCTGTTTTATTTTTTCTCCAATGCTGTGGCCTAGCAACAAGACTAGTGTCTAGCACATAGTATGTGCTTCATAAATATTTCATGAATAAATGAATAAAATACAAACTTTTCAATACATTAAAAATAGCTCAGAGTTACTACAAAATAAGGAAATCTTGAATTTCTGTGTACTCTGTATTTGAAAAAGCCAGAAAATCTGATGATTTTGCTCATTCCAGTGGTGAGTCATGTGGCATGTTCCATGCCTGATAGGTAGGGCTCTGATTTGGAATGGAAAGTTTCATCTCTGCAGATGGAACCTAAGGCTTGCAGAAACCTGCCAGTCCTCTGTTATTTATCAAAGGATGTGTGGAGGCTTATAACAAAGTAACCGCAGTTGGAGTGGCAGCTTAAGAGTCAACAGCCTAATGTCATGGCTTTTATGAAAAATAAGATTGAATGTTAGAAAGACAATATCAATTTCTCATCTATGTCCCAGATCTAGCCACCTCGATGCCTCTGATCCCGAGCTTTGTCTGCCTTCCTGCTACTACGCAGGGAGTTACACCAGCTCCTTTTATGTGCGTTTGCTTCTCCTAGAATATTGCTTTTGTGAAAACATGAAAACAATATCAGTTTTTCTGCTCAGTCCATTTGATAATTTAGCATTGTTTGGCCAGGTTTTAAGGGAATTCATGATTTGTAAAACAAATGTGGTTATTCAGAAAACATGTTTTGCTCTCATGGCATTTTATTTGCAGGATGTTTTCTATAAAGTGTATTTCAAATGATCAATAACATGTGCGGGAAGTTATATATGACATTCTCTGAATCTTCAGTGTGTCTTAGTTGTGAATATCCAAATATTTGTTCCAGGGGAGTGACTTTCTTATTCATAATTAAGCATCAGGGGCACATACTGTACATATGTGCTCTGAAATGGGTAAATACATATGTATATAGAAAAGTGAAAGCACTGTTAGCTCTGTCATTTTGTAAGATAGATCAACTTCTCAAGATGATACCTGGCACTGTCTCTTTAATCTTGCTATAGAAATTGAATCCTACTTGTGTGACGAGGTGTTGTGGTGATGGATGCTATTAAAGAGCATGGTGTTGGGTTCTCACTAGCAGATTCTCCAAACACACTGGCAGAGCGGTTGGGACATTGTTAGCACGCGCTCTGGTCTTAATGCATATGAGTTTGCAGTGTTTCTTTAATTGTCCGATTTGTTTTATATTGCCAGGTGGTTTTGATTAATGAACCAAAACAAGTGAATTTGTGTACAGAAGACAGAAAGAATTATAACTCAGCTGGTTGCTCTTAGGTCAGTACAAGTTACAATAGAAATACAAAATCTTGTTATTGATGCAACATTAATTCCTTCCATATTGAGTGGGCTGAAGTACCTAATTAAAATCCCAACATTTCCTTCCTTCCCCCCTTTTAATATTCTCACCCACTAGTGAAAATCTACAGAGCCATGAATGAAATACCTTAACTTCCCAGACACTGTGGATATTCTTCAAAAACAGCTTCCATGCTACTAAGTACTAAGAGATGCAAGGCATAAATGGGTTTCCACTCCACTCATTTTTCTCCTGCTTCTCCAGGAATGGGAAGCACCTAGCCCCCCTCTGCTCTGAAGTGCAGGAGCTGAAAACATGCCTTCACATTTCGATGTCCTAAAAATATTGTGATTTAAACAGCTTGTATTTCCTTTACCTTTTAATAAGTACAAATGCAGTGCATACTATGTGACCAGGGTGTTCGAAGTGCTTTTGGAATAATTGCTCTTCTTTCTTCTATGCATTCTTTTGTCCCTTCTTACCTCTTTGTTTCAATTACACTTCGGTATCAACAACTTCTGAACAAAAGTCTTTCTCTCAGAATCAGGTAAATTCAAATAGTGCACCGATTTCTCGTACGATGAACACACACTTAAACAATAAGGAAGCTCTATATAAGGATGGTGAGACATTCTTCTGGGTCTCTGATGCCAAAGAAACCCACTGAGTCATGCACGTAGTTTACATTTTGGTAAGACGAGCCTTTTTCTTTTCCCAACTGCATCCCTCCGTGCATTTGTACCTGCAAGTAGAAAAGGCTTAGAGTCAAATAAAGTTGGAGAAACACAGGCTCTAGTGAGCTTCCCTCCTAAAAGTCACAGTGCAGCTTGCTTATGAAGATTCTGCAATCAAGGCACCTGTTTGTAGTAGGGCTTTTCCTCAAAAAATTAAACACTGAATTACCATATGATCCATCAATGTCACTCCTGGGCATCTACCCTGAAAATTAGAAGTAAGGAATCGAGTAGATACTAGTTTTTGGGGCAGAGTTATTCACAATAGCTAATAGGTGGAAGCAAGCGTGTGTCCACTGATGGGTAAATGGATAAACAAAAGGTGGTCTATACATACAATAGAATATTACTCAGCTTTAAAAATGGAGGAAGTCCTGACACATCCTATATCATTGATGAAACTTACAGATATTATACACAACCAAGTCAGCCATTCCCCAAAGAACAAATACTGTACAATTCCACTTATATGAAGTACCTAGAGTGGTCAGACTCATGGAGACAGAAATTAAAATGGTGGCTCCTAGGGGCTGGGGAAAGGTAATGGGAAGTTATTGTCTAAGGAGTACAGAGTTTCTGATTGGGAAGATGAAAAAAATCTGGAAATGGTTAATAACTGAGAGTTGACAATGTGAAGCCACTTAATGCCACTGAACTGTTCACTTAAAATGATTAAAATGGTAAATGTATGTGATACATCGTTTATCACACTAAAAGAAAGAAAAAAATCTGTTTGCACCTATCATTTCCTAGTTTATTTAATCATAAGACACTTTTTTTTTCAAGGAAACAAAGTTTTTGGAGGAATAATTGGAACACAAGAAAAACCTGGTCTATACACTCAGTGTTACATTCAACAAATGTGACTGTCATAATAATTCTTCTATATCTAAAGCACTTGTCTTCCTCCTTTGTTCATATGATAGTTAAAACCCTTTGCTTGTACACAGCCTACCTAATATCTCACTGTACCTGTATAATTTTGTCCTCAACTTGAACAGTGGCCTCAAATTAAGACAAACTTGGCAGTTAAAATCTACACAACTTGCTAATGGTGAACTAGAGAGGATCTAGGTAAAGATAGTGCAGAAGTTTGAATCCAGGTACATGAAAGGTGGGAGCTGCCATTGTATCCAAGAGACCAAGGCGGGCAGCAGTTTGGGAAATCGCGGGATAAAGAAATTGGCTTCGGTCTCTCCCGCTCCGACGTGAGTTATGGAAGTCCCCTTCCCCAAGGTGATGTTATGACTAAGGAGGTCAAGTATGTGGAAGCAGCAAGGAAAATAATCCTGTGAGAGCGCCTGGGCTGCTTCCCCTTATTCTAAACAAGGGTCTGTTTTTGAAGGGATTCTTTTTTTTTCATTTTGAGAAATGAAGTTTAAAGACTACGTTTTTAAAGAGCTTTCATTACATCCGTTATTATACAGACAGTCAAAGAAATTAGGACAACAATTTAAAAAGCATCCCTCGACTTTGTTCCCTCATAAGGAAAGCCATACCAAACAAGTAGTCTTCAGATGTTAGGAGGAAAGACCGAGCAGTTTATAGTCAGACTAGAGGACAAAAGGCATCTCTAACCTTTGGAATAAAATATTTAAAATGCCATAGCCTTGCACCAAATGAATTGTCTAGTCTTCATTAACAATTTGAGATATAATACTTGTTACATGAAAATATTATCAAGTTTTAAACAAAGGTGGGGGGAAACTATATTCATGCTGAGCCTGTTACCATGAGTGATGCAGCAGAAGAAGGTTGTAGATTTTAAATAATGTAGATGAGGGCCTTAGGTCCCTTAGGTTCAATGCTTAGCACAAGGCTGAGTACACAGTAGGTGTTCAGAAATATTTGTTGAATGAATGGATCAATGATTGAATTGATTTCTGAAGGTTAAGAACTGTTATCATCAAAGAGCTGAGCTGCAATGAAATATGTATCCTGAGTGCACTTTAATATTTTCCCTGACATCTAAGAGTTAAGGGAGTGATCACAGGGTGTAAAGGGTGTTAGCACTCAGGAGAGAAAGGGATGCTTTATTGTACTTCTAAGAAAGGTCAGTCCTGGGGAGTATTAATTGTGAGTGAGACTAAAGAACATTTGAGCTGAATGTCAGGGGAAGCTTTTGAAGAGTTAAAGAGTATTAAGCTACATAACAGAGCCAGAGGAGAAACTCAAGGGACTCGATGGCAGTCCCAATGCCTGGAGAATTTATAGGGAGACTGGACCAAGCCCTGGAGAGTGGTGGGGGAAAGCCTTCACCCCACAGGTGTGTGCATTAGCAGAACTTTCAGAGTTCTACTTTTTTACTCTGTTCTGCTGCTGCACTGGATCATCTAAAACACAGAGAAACGTATGCATCTGTGTGGTCTGGTGAAGGGCCTTGGCAACTTGGAGAATATCACAGTGATACAATGATGCTAAAAGGAATTTGTGTATTTGGAAAATGATGCTATGATTCTGAGAGAGCAAATAAGAAGCAATTAATTCATGCTGCAGTGCTTTGAAATGATGGTTTATCAACTATGCATACGATTAACTATAAATGTCTACAACAACAACAAAAGTAGAGTTCAATGCTCATTAGAAAAAGTGAACTAGTGATATCCTTTTAGGTCCATGGTGCTTGGAAAATGAGATTTGAAGATAGTCCTGCCACGTAGCTTAAACACACTCAAATCTCTAATGTCCCCTGGAGCTAGAAATCTTCTAAAATCAGCCTACATAATGAAGCCTTTGTTACAGCTCAATTGTGCTTATATTATATAGAACAAGTGCTTTGTGCTGCATATTTTGTATGTTAATTTTAAGAGTTGAGCTATTTTCATCCAGGAAGTGAAGTTACAGGTCACTCCACAGAACCCAATAAGGATTTTTGTTATAAAATGAAAATAGCTTTAACTAAAGAATGTTCAGCTCAATCCCAATACAGATGTGGTGCTGTCTGCTTCCTACAGCTAGTATCTAAATTCACTTGTCATTTTAAGAAGGGCTACTTCAAACGGGGCTGTTTCTCTCTTCTCAACTTAGTATTCATTCAAATATTTATGAATAATAAAGTAATAGTATTTGTGAAAATAAATTTGGATGTCATCAGTTTTATAGACAGAGATAGATATAGATTCATGTATAGCTACATATGGATGAGAGGGGGGAGAGGAGGGAAAGAGAAGTAGCCAAGATTCTATAATATATGTAGTTTAAGAATATTGTCCTTTTCAGTACAATAGAACCTTTCTACTGGTGATTCATCATTTAACTGTTGTTGTTTTTATTGGTTAATGTATATATCATATCCATGGAGGATCTTTTTAAAAGACCAACTTTGCAGTGAAATGCTCTACATAAATAAGATTAAATTTCTTATTTGAAGTGCAGTATGTGAAAAAAGAGCAAGAAAGATTTCCAGCAGTTTTAGGCTATATTTTAGATAGTCTGATTGAAATATAGGTTACATGAAATGCCCAAAATTACTGTTATGGAATTTGTACCTTTCTGGGTGGGTAAGCCCTGAGGAGCTGGAGACAGGGCCTCAGAAGAAGGCCCAGTGGTAAGAGGAGAGTCAGATGGCTCAGCCCACTTGCAGTTCTGACTGCTTCCTGGGCATCTCCCTAGGTATGTCCCAATAGCAACTCAAGGTCAACATACCCCACTCCCAAAGTGCTGTGCCTCTTCTAGACCCTGTTGTAGTTCATGGTAGCCCTACTTCTCAGGTGCCCAACTAAAAGCTTCAAAGCCAAAGCAGATGCACTCTGAGAGGCCTGTGTCCCTGACCCTTGGTGGTGGAGGGGAGTCTGGGGGGGGCCACCATGCCTCTCACTTCCGTTTGTAAGAGCTGATTTGAATACAAACTGCTTTGAACAGAATTGCACGTGGTGTTTGCAAAGTATCTACAGGATGAAGATAGGCATTTATTTTCCTCCTGAACAAGTCTATCTCCTGTTGGGCAATTTGAATATTTTAAATATGAAAAGGTAAAAGTGCATGATATCAATTTTTACTAATTTTCACTCTCCTTTTCCATTTTTGCTTTATCACCTTCTATTAGCAATGCAATTTTATGAGTTGAGAAATGGCAGCATAGATGATAGTCCCTTATTTCTTGATGGACTTTGACTTTGTGTACCAAGCAACCTTCCTGAGGATGCAAGTGACAGGAGAGTCTCTGTGAAGATTCCCCCCAGGCCTGTCTATGGCAATCATGCTTATTCTTAATGTCATCAACAGTTCCATCAATAATTCTGCTAGTCACCAAAGTAGATGTTACCAGCTGTTTCCAAGACTGCTCAAGTTTGCCTACTTCAAAGGATGACATGACCTGGTTTTCTTTTCTGAGTCACAACTCCATATCTAATATAATAAAAGAGTAATATGCAAATTGACCCTCACTCCGCTATACCCACAAGTCATGCCCACTAACCATGCCCACCAACCAATCAGGAGCAAATATGAAAATTAACTCAACTAAGATGGCAGCAGCCATGGAGCTGGAGTTTCCCCGGGCAATGGAGGCAGCCAGGGCCCTGTGGGCCCTGAGCTCTACTCAAGGCTACAAAATTTCAGTTATAAAAGATAAACAAACCCCAGATACCTGCTAGGCTGGGACCTTGGGTTGTCAGGGGCAACCCAGGCTTTGAGCAGGGACCAAGGCAACAAAGTTTCAATTATAGAAGTTGAATAAATTCCAGATACCTGCTTCCAGCCAGGCACCCCAGTAGGGATCCAAACCCTGAAGAAACTGTGGGCAGCCTGAAACAACCCTCATCCCCTCACCCAGACTGACCAGGCATGCTAGCAAGTGGACATCCCCCCAAGGGGTCCCAGACTGCAAGAGGGCACAGGCTGGGCTGAGGGACACACCCCCCCCAAGTGCACAAATTTTTGTGCACCAGGTCTCTAGTTTTACATAATTTTTTTCAGTACCCAGATATTGCCAAGCTCCCTTTGACATTATTGTCTACATAATAAGGTGGCAACACACAGGAATAAAGAAATCTCAGAAGACTGATTCTATTAGGAACGTACACTGGAATTGTCCAACTCCCATGATACTTTCATAATGTACAATAATAATACCCATAACACTTGACATAGGTTTTCTTGTAGTATAACTTGCAGAAAAGAAATAGGGCTCATGGTAGAGTTCTTTTTTTTTAGCATTCTCTACAGAACGAATAAATCAAGAGCAGGCTACAGCAGATCTCCAATATCCAGTGAAATGAGTAATCTTTTGTGAACCAAGAAGGAAAAGTGCTTTTAGCTTCCATCAAATATTTGGGCCTTAAAAAAGCAAAGGCTGTAAAGATGGCTCTCAAAGCCTCATCTTACCCAAGTTTGTGACATGATAATGGCATCCTTCCCAGGGTGCTTGGCAACCTATTTCTTTACAACAGGACCAATAGGCATGCCCCAAGGCAACCTCCCAAGGCTAATCCCACTAAATTTGTTTCATTGCTGAGAACAAGAGAGATGAGAAAGAAGGAATGCAGATGGAACGCAGATATGAAATATGAAGTGACATTTTATTGCCTACTTGTTGGAAATGTATGTATAACTTGATTCTGATCCAAAAACCTGTGGATTTACCACATC
>PVJC01036849.1:0-17532 GCA_004026665.1 Murina feae | reverse complement strand
TTTTAAAAATAACAGTGATGCATCCAAAATGTTGACAGCTCCTAAAATTAAATTTCTTGAAGAGGCCAGCTTTTATTACTTTTTAAAAAAAGAACTAATGTGAAATAATAATATATAAGTGAATGCCCCAGATGTCTAGAAAAGAAAAAAACCAAGATTTTTGTTTTGACAACTGTATTTTTTCCCTTCAAGCCGTCCCTACGAAGATATAATTTACTATGAATAGAATTTTGACTTGAAGATTAAAACTTATTGAAAGTGAGGCTGAGCTTTACAATGTACCTTATAGCAAATGAAGGATGACTCCTGAATTTACACAAAAGTTCAAATGCTGATATCTCCATATGTCAGGCGGTAAAGTTAATAGGAATTAAATTGTGTGTGTGTGTGTGTGTGTGTGTGTGTGTATGTCTTTCAGGAAAATTAATCTGGATGGGTTTTGAGAATGGCTTGATAACTGAAGAGGACTGGAAGGTATTTTTCAGATTGCTGGGATATTTTACTTGCTGAGGTTATTTTTTTCAGAGTGAGTGGAAGTGGATCATTTGTTCACCAGCTATCATGTGCCCGCTGTGTGTCCGGAATTGCTAGGCACAGTCTACTTTCGCTATTGTGTTTTGTCGAAGCAAGTTTTCTTTGTCTTAAATTAATAGACATCATTCTTTTTTGTTTAAGTTATCTAGCATTCGGCCCACAAGAAGTCAATAAACGTGTAGGACACTCTTGAAAAACTACACTATTGATAAAGTATAGCAACTATGGACTTTTTAATAAGGATGTAAGATTAACTTAGAAAGGTGATAGAACCCCAACAAAACACCTAGCTGGGTGCTGTAACGAAGATGTGTTTTGCGGTTTTGAAGAAATTTCATGCACTTTCCCAATTACTCCTGCCCTTCTCTCCCAATGCTGTTGCGAACCTTTGCACTCAGACATAAGCACGTCCTGTTCTTGTTGTGGTTGACGTGGGCAGCGCTCTGAAAAAGCACCTTTCAGAGAGAGATGAGGTGTGCCTTCCTCCCTAATTGGAGTTAGAGTTTTAATACTCACCAATAAACAGATGCCAATGACAAACGACTTTTGGTAATATTCTTCAGTAAAGTTACTAAGAATTTTACTAGCCACAGCATCAGCGTTGTCAGCTGGGAAAAATGCATTGTGAGTCATATTATTTATGCAGTCTTCATGTAGATACATACATGGGTTTTGATGATTCTTTGCAGTAACTCCCATCTGTCCCAAAGGAAAGGAACCAGTACTCTGGGATTTGAAAATTACGACACTGTGGACATTGGCAAATATTTGGGATGAATGTTAAACCCATACTAAAATGTTTATCAGTAAGCCATGTCCATGAAGTGGGAAGATACACTACATGGAATTCATCTAATTGCAAGGTGATTACTTTGAGATTTGGGAGTGTTCTGTCAGGTACTTTTAAAGTAAATGTATACTTTATTGGAAGGACACGTTTATCTTGTGGAGCTCAATATCTGGAGCAACGTAGTTGGTCCCACAAGGTACTAAATGAGAACTGGAGAGTTGGTAGGAATGTGGGCTGCACCATCCCACTCTTGTAATTTCTTCCCCTGTACTGATTTTATTTTCTCTTTGCTGACTGGCGGGCTTGCTGCTGATTGCATGTGGGGTAGATAAAGTTGCTCTAGACCTACCTCCTGGTTTCAAGAACCCAAAAGATACCCTGTTATCTATTTAATTGACAGTTAAGTCTAAAATTTTTTTTTAATCATGAAGGTAGAAATCTAGGATAACTATAGCTTTATTTCAGGTTAATTACTTTTCTCAAATTGTTTTTCCAAGTAACAGCTGAACAAGTGTCATTGTTCGATGGTACTATGTATGAATGCACTGTGACCACATTTCACAGTGCTAAGGGCTAGAAACTGCTGTTAAACTTTGAGTCTTCATAGACTGTCTGGGAGACATAGGTGTACGCTTAACTTACTAAGAAACTGCCAGACTTTCCCAGAGAAGTCGTACCATTTTACAGCCCTCTTATCACTGTGTGAGACACAAGGTTTCCTTGAAGCTTTGTCAGCGTTTGGTGTTGGCGATATTTTTTGTTAACCGTTATAACAGGTGTGTTGTGGTATCTCATCATGGCTTAAATTGTATTTCCTTAATGGCTAATGATGTTGAATATCTCTTCATGTGCTTATTTGCTATCAGTATCTTATTTGGTGACTTGTCTATTCATATCGTTTGCCTATTTTGTAACTGGATTGTTTCACTTAGAGCGTCCTTCATGTTTCTGAACACAAGGCCTTTGCCAGATGTACGATTTGTAAATACACTCTCTTAGTCTCTGGCTTTTCTTCATCCTTTCACAGTGTCTTTTGCAGCATGAAAGTACATGTGGGACTTGTTTTTGGTGTCATGCATGTCTCGAGCTCTTTGCCTAACCCTAGTGATGGATACTGAGGACTCTGCTGAACTTTCAAGCTCCTTCATGTTAATTCTACTTTTAGTAAGTTGTACATGTGGGAAGAAAGGAAGTTTTTTTTTTGGCTTGGATGACATTTTGACGTGGCTGACATTTCTTACCAGGCCTAATAAGGGTCCAAGAGGTGAGCAACTGAAAACAGGGTTGATAAATTGCTCCAAAGAGGAAATGTTAATGGAATCACTCTTATTTATGATGGCAGAGAGGAGACTTGGGGGTCATTTAATCAGTGTGTTCTGATACTATCGATGAAGAACGATGCAGAGAATGATGATGGCCAGCTGTTCCTCAGAACCAGCGAGGACAGTAAGGACAAATGGCTCCAACAGCGTCCTCAGTTTCAGTCTTAGGGAAGCATTTGCGGGCAGTAGGGCGTTAGACACTCATGCCAGTGATCTGAACAGTCTCTGAAGGCAGAGAGGCAGCCTAGATGCAGGTTAGGAACATTACAGCAGGGGATGTGACAGGCGACAGCCCTCCGTCCTAACTCATTGGCCCTGAAAAGACTGTTTCTTATTCTTAGCACCCATGCCACTGCTTGATTCTTTCCCCAAACAAATTACTCTCTTCCTATTTATCTGTGGGAATTTCATTTGGTTTCTGCTTTCTTTGGTGTATTTAAATGACTATTTTGGATATAGATTAGACTTCTGTTATTTAAAAAATAGAACTTATTTAATGTCAGGCAGACTACTGAATATCAGTACATTTCTACTTTTTAATTTAGAGCATGGAAAAGTGTATTATCCCATTAAAAAAAATTAATGATGACTTGTTGAGCAAAAGATTTTATTGCATAAGAGATTACTGCGACATGTATTTTCTGTTTGATTTAATTTCCTTCATCTGATTCTTTTCTACCAGTCTAGATCTTTTTTCCATTGACATGTTAAGATTGACCAAGAATATTTCACTTATGATTGTAACGCTTCAGTATTACCACAGAGAATTTTTTTTTTTTCTGCAGAAGAGGAGGCTCTTACAGTACTATGCAAGCTGCCCATTTAAAACTATCATTGCTTGGCACCTATGCCCTAGTGACAGTTTGACCAACATGCGAGCAGGCACAGTGCCATCCTGACAGATGGGTGTGAGTGTAGGCAGCCAAGAAACCATGTATCTGCATCTCGTGTATTTGTTAAGGGCAGGATTCCCAGTCGGGGCTGTTCAAACGTCTGTCCATCCTGAGCTTTTACGCCTGTGGATAAAGGGATGTCATCATTAATCTCAGCTCTGACTATATGAGAGCTTCGTGGCTCTCACAGAAGTAGGCAACTGGGGGCAGTCAGGATAATTTTTCTCTCCATCACAGGACCACTTCAGATAATCTTCTCCCCTTTCTCCTAGCCAACTAGGTTTGCCGTGAGTGCAGACCTGTTCAGATATTGTCCCCCTACGTCTAGAACATGCGTGGCTTTGTTTGTTGTCTAGAGTGCACAGCTTTGTCAGTCATTTAATATTTATGGTTTGGACAGTGATGTGTATAATTGAATTTAGATAGCTCTGAGTTCAGATATTGACTGACACGTGACATTAGGGCAACCTAATTTTACCATCAAATCAAGGCAAACCAATGCCTGTTTCATAGGGTAGTTGTGAGAATTAACTGTGAAATATGTACACTAGTCCCTTGATATATCTGGCCCACAGTCATTGTTCAACAAATGTTTATCAGCATCACTTTAACACCCCTGTTTTTCTCTGGAGAGTTACCTGAAACAGATAATCTTTTTAAAAAATATGTTTTTATTGATTTCAAAGAAAGAGAGGGAGGGAAGAAGGGAGGGAGGGGGAGAGAGAGAGGGAGGGGGGGGAGAGAGAGAGAGAGAGAGAGAGAGAGAGAGAGAGAGAGAGAGAGTCACAGAGAGAGAGAAACATCAGTGATGAGAGAGAATAATTGATCCACTGCCTCCTGCATGCCCTCCTTCTGGGAATTGAGCTTGCAATCTGGGCATGCATCCTGACTGAAAATCGAACCGGTGATTTTCTGGTGAATGGGATGACGCTCAACGAACTGAGCCACACTGCCTGGGCCAGATAATCTTTTTCAAAAAACCCATTTTCCATCTTGAAATCCACATACTAGATATTATCACATGATTAGTCTACAATGGAATATCTCCACTGACAGGGAACTCTGGAGTTTTTCAGCCATGGACTAGTGACATTTTAGACACTGTCAGTGGAGACAGAACTTCCACTTGAAACTTGCTTTGCTTCTTTGCAACTTTTGAATTCTCTGTGGGCTGTTTAGATAGTGTTCAGATACTGCTACTGAAAAGGCTATCATGGGGTTGATGATCAGACATGACCAGAGGAAGGTCATGTCAGTGTCCAGAGGCAGAGATTCCCTTGAGGGGAGGAGGAGAGGAGTTTTAAGAAATGCCAGGTGAGCACAGTCTCTGGTATTGGATGAAGTCACAGCATTTGGAGGTGAGCTCCTGCATTTTCACTCTGGGCCCTTGTCATCCAGATACCGAGCTTAAATTGGACATTGCACGTGGGGGCTTAAGTTGGTGGTATAATTTCTTCAGTGCATATGCTTTCTCTTCAGTTTTGGGAATAAGACTCACATCCTGTCACCAGCTGTTGTTGCTTTAAAGGTGGCTCTGCCCTGGTTGCAGATTCTCCATGAGGCCCTGGGCTTTTCACAGCTTATTGCTGGGATTACAGAGGAAGCTTCCTGAAAGTGACTTATTCTCAGAAGGCACATCACATCACTTCCACTAGACTCTCTTGGTTGAAATAGACACAAGCTTGCCTGGTGTCAAGGGTAGAATACATACACCTCATGTCTTATGGGATGTGTGTCAAAAAATTTCTGGCTATTAAAAAAATCACCACAAATTATATACCAGATTATATTCCAGAATGTATTGATCCGTTCTGTTGTAGGTGAATGAATAGTTTCTAATTTGTAGCACTTATGAGTAATGCTGCTGGAATCATTCTTGTTCATACCTTTGGGTTCACGTGTGTTCATTTTAGTATCTATAAGAGCAGAATTGCTGGCATGTATGTGTATCTTTAGCTTTAATAGAGAGACACTGTCAAACAGTTTTCCAGAGTGGTCATACCAGTTATGACCAGCAAAGTGTTCGAGTCCCAGCTCCTCTGCAGCCTTGCCTCCACTTGGTACTCTTGGTTAAACACTGAATATTTTTGCAGCCTTTCATTCTGTGGTTGTGTGGAAGATCTCAGTGTGGCTTTAATTGGCATTTTGCTGGTAACTAGTGATTTGAGCACCTTTTCATATACTGGTTAGCCATTTGGATAGCCTATGTTGTGAAGTGCTTGTCAAATCTTCCCTCCCCGCTTTAAAAAATCCTCACCTAATGACATGCTTTAATTGATTTTACAGTGAGAGGAAGTGGTGGGGCGGGGGGTGGGAGGGGGAGAGAAACACCCATTGGCTGCCTCCGTACCCACAGAATGCACCATATGTGCCCCCACCAGAGGTGGAACCCACAATCTAGACATGTGCCCTGACTGGGAATCAACCCATGACTTTTTGGTTTGCAGACGATGCCCAGCCAGCTGAGCCTCACAGGCCAGACTTCTCATTTGCTAACAAATTGGGTTAGCTTTTTCCTTATTGAAATGTTTTTTTTTTTATACATATGTATAATAGGTCTCTTTATTTTATACTAGAGGCCCAGTGCACAAAATTCATGCATTGGTAAGGTCCCTAGCAGCTACTGGTTGCCAGCTAGGCGCTCCCTCCTTTCCCCTGGCCGGCCCCACCCCCTGGTCGAACTCCTGGACAACTCCCAGTCGAGGGGACAATTTGCATACTACGCTTTTATTATTTAGTATAGATAGAAATGTTTTACATGTGGTTCTTTCCTTGCACTTTTTCATTTAACTATATCTTGGAGACCATTCCATATGTATAGAAGGAACCTGGAATATCTTGTGCTAGAAAGCTAGGAAGGAGGAAACCAAGATGGCGGCATAGGTGAACACCAGAATTGCGGCCGTGCACAACCATTTCAAAATCACAACGGAAAGAAAAAA
The DNA here is from genome assembly GCA_004026665.1 of Murina feae. Classification (NCBI taxonomy): domain Eukaryota; kingdom Metazoa; phylum Chordata; class Mammalia; order Chiroptera; family Vespertilionidae; genus Murina; species Murina feae. The sequence continues at coordinate 11,051 of PVJC01036849.1, read as the reverse complement.
CCGACACCACCCAGAACCACAGGAAGGCTGGCTGAGTGAAAATTCTACAACTAGAGAGAAACTGAGACTCAGAGGAGGTGCGGAAGCGCCTGCGTGGGGCTCGGGGAGAGGGCTGGCGCCGGAGAATGCAGTTCTTTTTCAGTCTGGAGGGAGCCACAAGCTCCCGACGGCTCTGAACTCCAGTTCCAGGCAAGTTTCTGGGGACCCAGACGCATACCCGGAGAAGTGGGACTGACTGGCACCGGGAGGAAATACAAAATGGATTTCTCTCGGCGTTGCTTGCAGCGATTACCTTGGGACACAGAGACCCAGTGTCTCTTAGTGCAGGGCTGAGAATCAGCCATAGCTGACTCCCCGAGGCCTTTCCCCTCCCAAGCTGCACGCAGAGGCTTTTACATATAAAAGGCTGAGTAGCCTCAGGCAAAGGCTAAAATAGCACCTCCTTAGAGATATAAGAGCCAGCGTACCCAGTGGTCAGAGTGGGACTATCCTAAATACAACTCCTCAGATTCACAAGGGACACATTCAGGGCAGACTCAGTGAGCATCAAAGCCCCACTGAAACAACTCTTGCCCCATAAGGGTGTCTCCAGCACAGAAGTTCTCCCACTGTAGACACAGCCGACTCTCATAACCAAGTGGCTTTGGAGGTCAATTCCTCTCGGTGATCACCTAACACAGAAAGCCACTCTATCATCCCAGGGAAACAGCCAAAATGCAGAGACAAAGAAACAGATCACAAATGACGGAAAAGGAAGAAAGCAAACGACTGGATATAGAGTTCAAAACCATGGTTATAAGGTTTTTCAAGAATTTTCTAGAGACTGCTGATAAATTTAGTGAGACCCTCGAGGATATGAAAAAGGACCAGCTAGAAATTAAGCATACACTGACTGAAATAAAGAATAATATACAGAGATCCAGCAGTAGACTAGAGGATTGCAAGAATCAAGTCAAAGATTTAAAATGTGAAAAAGCAAAAAACACCCAATTGGAAAAGCCAAAAGAAAAAAGAATCCAAAAATATGAAGACAGTGTAAGGAGCCTCTGGGACAACTTCAAGCATACTATCATCAGAATTATAGGGGTGTCAGAAGAAGAGAGAGCGCAAGATATTGAAAACCTGTTTGAAGAAATAATGGCAGAAAACTTCCCCTACCTGGTGAAAGAAATAGACTTCCAAGTCCAGGAAGCGCAGAGAACTCCAAACAAAAGGAATCCAAAGAGGACCATACCAAGACACATCCTAATTAAAATGCCAAGAGCAAAAGACAAGGAGAGAATCTTAAAAGCTGCAAGAGAAAAGCAGTTAGTTACCTACAAGGGGAAACCCATACGACTGTCAGCTGATTTCTCAACAGAAACTTTGCAGGCCAGAAGGGAGTGGCAAGAAATATTCAAAGTGATGAATAGCAAGAACCTACAGCCAAAATTACTTTACCCAGCAAAGCTATCATTTAGAATTGAAGGTCAGACAAAGAGCTTCACAGACAAAAAAATGCTAAAGGAGTTCATCACCACCCAACCAGTATTATATGAAATGCTGAAAGGTATCCTTTGAGAAGAGGAAGAAGAAAAAGTAAAGATAAAAATTATGAACAACAAATACATATCTATCAACAAGTGAATCTAAAAATTAAGTGAATAAAAAATCTGATGAACAGAATAAACTGGTGAATAGAATAGAATCAGAGGCATAGAAAGCGAGTGGACTGACAATTTTTTGGGGGAAAGGGTGTTGGGGGTGCGGGAAGAGACTGGACAATAATCGTACACCTATGGATGAGGACAGTGGGGGGGTGGTAAGGACAGAGGGTCGGGTGGGAATTGGGAGGAGGGGAGCTATGGGGGAAAAAAGAGGAACAACTGTAATAATCTGAACAATAAAGATAAATTAAAAAAATAAACAAATAAAAAGATTCAGAGTCACATCAGCCAGATGCAGTGACTAAATCAACTATAAGAAGACATTTTTTGAGACAATTAAGATTTGAATGTATTTTATTAGATATTAAGGAATTATTATTAATTTTGGTAGGTGTGACAGTGATATATGGTGGTTACATTTTTTTAAAAGTACCTGTTAGAAGTGTTTACATTACATATGAAATGATGTGGTGTCTGGGGTTTGGATGTAGACGGGTTTACAGAAGAAACAGATGGCCATGTGTTGATTGCTAATTGTTGAAACTAGGTGAAGTGTACATAGGACTTTATTATATCATTTGCCCACTTTATTATATATTTAGAAACTCCTCTAATAAGAATTTTTAAAAAGCGATTTGTATTTCTTTTTCTGTGAGTTTGCCTCTCCATGTCACGTTTCATTTTTCTTTTGTCTTTTTCCTTATAATGGAGGATTTTTAAGTACTAAGAAAATTAGCCTCTTGTCATATTTTGTAAATATTTTCTATTTTTGAGTTTGTTTATACTATTTTTTATCTGGAGAATTTTTATTTTGTCAAATTTAGCAATTTTCCTAATGTCTTGAGTGTTTTATTTTGTGTTGCGTAGAAAAACCTTGTCTCAGACTCTGAAAAGTTCTTTTATGTTTTTATCAAGGATCTTTTAATAACCGTAGTACACTTCTGATAATACTTTGGTTACTTGGTAATCCTAATTTCCTTTTAAGTAGTTAGAAATATTCTCCTCCATTTGAGCCTGCTGTAAGAATTTATAAGGAGAAATGTTTCTCAGTAGAAATGTTTGTCACTGTGTCCTTGTGACACTATCTCATATAGACTTAATAGTGAACACCCAGGGAAACAATTGCAAAAAAAGTTTGGTAGGTAATTTTGCCCCCAAATGGGAGAACTAATGGAAATCTATCATTTACAAAACTGTCAAACTATGCCAAATGTTATGTAAGGATATTAACAATATAGTGCAGAAGTTGAAATTTTAGGAAATGTTTGCTTTACATAAAGGAGCATTCTTTTCAGCTTTTTCCTTTTAGGGCCTATGAGGAGACCAGTGCCACTTCCCTTGAATTTTGCGTGTGTCTCTGTGTCTCGTCTCTCTCTTTCTTTTGTAGATGCATTTTATTTCTCCTTTCGCAGTATATAGCTACCTCCAAACCATCAACCACCAAAGAATCTGATGATAAAAGAGTGAGGATTGCAGTAATTTTTTAGGATGCAGGTTGGCTGGTTCTCCAGAATCTGTAAGAAGAAATGTTTGAGTGTTTTCATAGACTCAAGTCAAAGGATAATGTGGTGATGATCTTGTCTTGGTTAGATAATGCTTTCAGATGCAGGTAGGCTGTTCTCCTGAGCCTGTGGGAAAACATGTTTAACTGCACAGAGAGTGGGGGAAGGGTGTTTAAATGAGGCTTTTCCACATCAGGGACGGGACGGAGTGTACGATGGCTCCAGAACTGCCTGCTGAGGTCGCATCGTTAGGCTGCTCCCCTCCTGCTGTACATGTATGATGCTTTGCAAAGGCAGAGCAGTAAGTTCCTAGTTTTTAAAATCAGGGTGGGGGGTTAACGGGGGGAGCAAGGATCGATGAAGCAGTGTCTGCTTCATGGTTGGTTCCTGGGGACCTGTTAGGACTTCAGGGATGGATCAGCCACTCACTGCATCAAAACTCAGAAAGAGAAGTGAACAGGATCCTTCCATTTGGGGAAGTGGTGGCAGTGAGCAATCTGGGCTTGTGTTTGGAATGGCACCCCAGTCCGTGTTCTCTGTTAGAAACTAATTCTGCAGTTAGTGTTCCTCTTTTAGATAGCACTTAAAGGAATGAGGGTTGAGGATGTATATTTGATACTGTATTTAAAAATTTTATTCACTATGCCAAAAATTTAATGTAACATTAATCACTTTCCTAATACAAGTGAAAATAATCATGGCTAGGAAGAAATTTTTCTTCTCCGAAGATACTTCCTTCCATTAGAAGCAAGAGTCTTCACCAAGTTCTTTCCCTCTTAGGTGTGAAAACATGACTTGTGTGGCAGTTGCTACAAAGATTGTGTCATAGTTTGAGTTTAGCTTAATGTTTTTCCAGAATAAATTTATGGATTATGGGATCATTATTTCAGGAGGTTCACTTCTGTATTTTTACCGTTTGTTGTGGTCCTCTTATTTTACAGTTACTCAAGGTAACTATACTTTATTCATTGGCATGGTTCTCTGAGTGAAACCAGAGGCCTGGTTGGGTGTCCCTAACAGGAACTCATAGTACACCTTCCAGCGTCTCAGGTTTTATGTTAAACTAGAGGCCTGGTGCATGAATTTGTGCATGCGTAGGATCCCTTGGGGGTAGCCTGCAGAGATTGGGCCCCAGCTCGAGCCCCCCCCCCCCCCCCCGCCCACAGCCCTGCCTGGCACTCCGCCTTGGCCTGGTGCCTCCTCCTCATCTGCTTCACCATCCTGCCTGTGGGGCATTCCATCAGGGCCAGGCCCCCCACCCGGCTCCCTCAGCGTCTGGGAGCTAGGTGGTGACCCTGCCCCCCAACCCCCTCACCTTCCCCGTTGCTGCTGCTGGTCACTATCTGTGGGGTGATCAGTTGGGGCTGCCCCCTCCCCCCCTCCGGCTCTCTCAGCTCCTGGGAGCCCAGTGGCGGCTCCACCCATCACCACTGCTGTTGGGTACACCCGCCTTGACCTGGTGCTGCCTGCTCACCTGCTCCACCATCCCACCACAGTCCTGCTCTCATTGGGGCCCATTGGGATCAGCAGTGCCTCCACTGCCACCTGCTGCCAGTGCTGCATCGCTGACTCCTGCCATATTCTGTGCCACCCCCTGGTGGTCAGTGCACATCATAGCGAGTGGTTGAACTCCCAGTCTCCCTATTGAATGACTGCCTGAGGGGACAATTTGCATATTAGGCTTTTATTATGTAGGAGGATGGTGTTGGTAATAAGTATATTTTTTATTCTTGTGGATATCCTTATTCTGTCTCAGGTGTAGGATTTGTGTGGACAAAAAGGAGTAAATATGTGAAGACCCTTTATATTATTGGGAAGTGGCTATGTAAACTCAAGATTCAGTATTTTATTTTTCAGATGATCTCTTAACAATAGTCAAATGCATTGATTAACTTCTGATTAGCTGGCTCATTTGTAAGAGAATTGTCTTCAGATGTATTGCTTTCAAATTGTTCCTGATGTAATTTAGCAAAATAGGTGCTGAAGTTCTTTGTTGACTGATTGTCTCCGGTTTGATTTTATTCTTTAACTTAACTGTAGTTTGGCAGAAACTATGTAATTACTTCTTAACCCCAAATAAGTTTGAAATACAAATGGGGATTTCGGCTTGGGATGTAGTAGGATGAGAAAAGGGCAGTTTTTTGTTGTTTTTTTTTTGACTTCTCGTGTCACTTACTCACTAATTTATATATTTTCCGAACTTCTAAAATGAACTGGAGGTGGCTTTTGTTAAAATTATCTAATCCAGTAGAATTGTAGGTAATAGAGCCGTTATTTTGGATTGAAGGACAATGAAGAAAGGCAGATGTACCAGAACCTAGATCAGTGGTCCAGTCTGCGCCTCAGCCCCTGTGCAGCACTGAAGCATCCAGACACCGGGCCCTTGGGGGGTAGGGCCTCTTTTCACGGTCCGCTGGGGATTATGATGGACAGCGTGGCTGAGAAGCACTGCCTCAGATGGTGGGTAGTCATGTAAGAGTTTATACGTCTGCTCTGCACTTTGTGGCACTGATAGAAAAAGAGAAAACAGGAGTTTCATAGCTCTTAATATCTTAAAAGTTTACATCACTGGAAGAGGCACTTTTCCCCCACCATAAGACTAACAGAGTTTGATGTTGTGGAAGTCTGCAACTGCTCACTGTCTTTAACAAATGGTTTTATCAAGGACTCAGAGACATCGTTTACCTGAAGGGCTTCTGTTGATCCTTGTGTGAGGTTGGCAGTATAATAAGAAATTATAACTGTGTGGTGGTGTTTCTGTATGAAGCTAGTGTAGCTTCCCTAGTCCAAATGTTGCATTACATTCATTTCGTATTTCCAGCCCCTCACACAATTTTGGCACATATTTCAGAGATGTTTTATAAATGCTTTTGGAATAAATGAGTTCAAATGTTTAGTTTCCTGGTGAACTAAATTGCCATAAAGATAGAGCTGAGGAAATGTAGAGTAAAAAATGATTAGCATGTTTCCTGGACCATCTGTCACTAATATCAATTGTTTCTACTTGGCACTGAAGACTTGGTTTGTGTGTGTGTGTGTGTGTGTGTGTGGTAGCTTGTGTAAAGTTAAAAGAATAAAAGAAAAGCTCTTAAGTTTATTCTGTAACTCTCTGTTTAGTGGTTAAAAGGAGTGACTACATCCAAATTTAGACTTAAGGTACTCAAAGAAAAAGAAAATGTAACTTTTTACTGTTTAATTTTACACAGTTTTTGAATTCCTACCAAGTGCAATGTATTGTAAGATAGTTCTCTTTTCAGGGAGCTTATAAATTTATAGGGAACATTTATCAAATGCAATAAGAGGTAAGAACAGTGCTGAAACTAAAGGTCCTATCTGACTGAGAAAGAGAGATATATTTGGGTGCGGAAAAGATTTCAGTAAATGTAGATGGTGGAGGGCAAGAAACAGCATTATACTGTGAAGAGTGGAGATAAGACTATGTTGGTACCATGTTAACGGCATGGTGAATAGTCCAAAGGTGCAAAAATATCCTTGAATCAGTGTGGCTGCATAGTTTAAAAACATCAGAGAAGCTTATGACTTTCAGGAAAACTTCATGAAAATCTGTGACCCACTCCGAGGACTTACATGCATAGCTATTGCAGGGAATATGCATGACTAGGCATCCAGTGTGTAATAAGCTTTATACAGCATTGTCCTCTTCCAGTTTGGTTGTGAGGAATTCATAGAGCTCATTAAGTGTCAGTAGAATTATTTGAATCATTCAAACCTTTATCTTCAGCAGAAGATTAAAAAAGAAATTATTCCAAATTTGAATCCAGGACTTGAAAAATGCCAGTTGTCTAAATACAGTACCGTATTGTGATAAATATAGCTATGGAAAAATTTAAAAATCTCTTCACAAAACTTTATTTTAATATTCATAGCAGAATATTTTTGGAACGTTATCTGAAAAAGAACCATTTTATTATCAGAGCTGACTATTAATTAGGGTATTGTTTCGGATATAAAAGTTGATCTGCCACTGAATTTCTATTTGAATATGTATAGTTCCAAGCTTGCTTTGTGTATTTAATAACTTTACCACCATAATTACTCTGTTTACAATTAGATTTTGGTGAATATGCTAATATGGAATAGACCAGTGAGTAGTTCCAGCAAAGGGTGGTGTTGATTTGCATTTGGATGTGCTTTCCACTTGCATCTGAATTTCATTTCAGTGGGAAAAGAGGGGGTTGGATTATGTAGTGGATTATATGTGATGGTAAACTTTTTCTTTGCAACATTTCTCTGTTGGATTGGCTATCATAATAGTGGATTTTCTTTGCTCCAAGTGGGCAGAAATTACGCGGAAAGATTTAATTTGGTTGAGGTTTGTGCTCTCCGATGTATTGTGAATAGAAATCTTAAAGCAGGTCATTGGTTCATTATTAGAAGAAGTCTATAATGTACTAATGCAGTTGTTTAATTCAAATTAATATTTTAAGCTCTTTAGAGAATTCACTGACTTACTGAAGCAAATACTATGGTTATGTTATATATCATAGTTTTTGAGCAGGAACTTCTGGTTTCAGATAATTCTACTTTCTTCTTTTTACAAATCACCTGAAAAGGAATAGGTAGATTGAGAAACATTGATTTCCTGTTCTCTAAAATTTGGAGACTTCTCTCAGCCTGAGCCAGAAAATAAGAGGGGCTGCCAAATACAATGAAGGCCAGGTGGGGGCAGGGGAGGGTGCTGCAAAGGGGCACTCAGGTCTGAGGCACAGATCTCAGCCAAAGCTGGCCGAGTAGTGTTCTCCAAAGTCAGTGGCACAGCCTGAGTGGCCTTGCCAATCAGCTGAAAGAAGAGGAATGAATGGGTGTTGGCAGGAGATGGTCTGTAGGCAATGTTATGGTGTGATGAAAATCCTGATCCCAGGTAGATGTTGATCAGGTGTATGTACATGTGTAAAATTTACCAGTCTTGTGCACACTTTCAGTTTCTTTGCTCTGTTTGTGATACTTGCGTTAGATACTATAAACATTTTTTTTCTTTTCTAGCAGTGTTAGGTTTTGTCATTAGAGGACGAAGGAGGGACACTTGTAAGGCATAGTGGGATTGGTGGTAATGTGCTCCTTTAGTCTTCTTTTTTTCTTTTTGGTCTGAAAAGCTCATTATTTTGCCTTCAATTTTAAATGATAGCCTTGCTGGATAGAGTGGATAGAGTAGGCCTGGATTCAGGTCCTTGCTTTTCATTACTTTGAATACTTCATGCCAGTCCCTTCTAGCCTGAGGTGTTTCTATTCAGAAATCAGCTGACAGTCTCATGGGGAAGTTCCTGTGGATAACGTTGTCTCTCTGTTGCTGCCTTGCTTTGCCTTTAATGTTTACCATTTTAAGTATGAAGTGCCTTAGTTTGGGACGCATGGTGCTCCCTGAACTTGTGTGACTTTTCACCTTCACAGGTTAGGAAAGTTTTGTCATTATTTTCTAAAACAAGTTCCTTATTTCTTGCTCACTTTTTTCTTTCTGGTTCCTTAGGGTGCAGGTGTTGTTATGTGTCATGTTACCCAAAGTTTCCTAAGGATCCTCTTTAGTTTCAAGTGTTTTTGCTGTTCTCATTGTTTTCTTTCCCTTGTCTTCTAAACCACTGATTGGAAAATCTGCTTCACCCAGGCTACTTTTAATTCCTTCCAGTATATTCTTTACTAGAGGCCTGGTACACAAAACTTGTGTAAGAGTAGGCCTTCCTTCCCCCAGCTGCTGGCACTGGCTTCCCTCTAGCACCCAGGACCCGGGCTTCCCTCCAGCTGCTGGCAGGTACCTGGGACCCAGGCTTCCCTCGCAGCCCTGGCTTCATCCGGAAGGTTGTCTGGTCTAATTAGCATATTATGTCTTTATTATTACAGATGTTATGGTATGATATTCTTCAATATTCTTATTCATGACTTCTATTTTCTTGTTCATGCTGTTGTGTTCCTAAGTTTCTTGTAATTCTTACTTAGTTCCAAACCATGACTTTGAACTCTTTGTCTGATAAATTGCTTGCCTCCATTTCATTTAGCTCTTTTTCTGGCGATTTCTCCTGTGTTTCATTTGGGGCCTGTTTCTTTGTTTCCCTATTTTGGGTGCCTCTTTCTGTTTGCTTCTGTGTATTAGATAGCTCTGCTCTGATTCCTATTCTTGGTTTGGTGGCCTTATGTAGTAGGTGCCCTGTGGAACCCAGTGCTGCAGTCTTCTTGATCTCCAGAGCCGGATGAATGTCCCTTGTGTGGGTTATGCAGGCCCTCCTGTTGTAATTGGGTCTTGATTGCTGTTGGCCTGTTCATGTGTCGGATTGGCCCTCAGGGTGGCTGACTGTGAGGCTCAACTCTGACCATGTCGGATAAGTTGTTGTACAGGTGCTGACAAAACAAAACAAGACAAAGTAAAAAAACAAAACAAAAAATCACCACCACCACCACCAACAAAAAGAATAAGGAAAAGAAAGAAAGAAATAATAAAGACAAAAGAAACAAGAATAAGAGAAGAACAAATATGAAAAGAAAGAAGAAGAAAAAAGATTAGGAAAAGAAAACCAAGAAAAAAAGTATAAAAACAGAAAAAAGAAAGGAAATAGGATTAGAAAGGAAAGAGAGAAATATGAAATATCAAGGGAAAAAAAGAACACAATAGCAAAAAAGAATAACAATAAAAGAAAAAGGTAAAAAAAAGAAAAAGAAAAAAGTGAAGCTTGTTGAATCCTGTTCTGATGCTGTTGGAAGCTGCCACTTGGTTTAAAGGTTCCTGGCCTCCCGGCTACCTGTCTGTAGCTATAAGTGACCCACACTGTGTGGCTGCCTCTGCTCAGCTTGCTGCACCAGGAAAAAGCCCAATGACTTCTTTACATTCATGTGGAATGGACTGAATTGTCGGAGGTTTTCACTGAGGCAGCAAGTTAGTTTCAAATACTCATTAATAAATACATTTTTCTTTTTAGTTTGCAGAGAAGCTGGTAATTTAGGACTTACATTGAGCAACTTCATATGAACTTTGTACTTAGTTTACTTGCATTGGTATAAGGTCTTGAACATTGTGGGTCTCTTGAGGGGGTTGGGGCTGGATAATCTGGAAAAAGGTGGATTCCTACTTTATATCTTAAACGCTTGTAAGTGTAGACAGATCAGAATTTTACCAGCAAAATATGAAACCATAAGACAACTAAAAGAAAACATGGGGGATACTTGAAAAAGTAATTTGACTGGGTAAGGTCTAAGGATGGTGTATAATCCAGAAGCTCAAAATTAACAATATCAAAAGACAAGTAATTTGGGAAGAATATTTTCAATACAGAGGGGTAATTTTAAAAATATAATGAAAGCAAAATGCTGCCCGTAGTTCACAGGAAATGAATTACATCTTTTACTTCGGGTAGTCGGGGTAGGGTGTGATTTTGTTTGTGTGATTGGACAAGCTCATGGAATATGAAAAGATTCCTAGTTTTGATTCCTTGATGATTGTTAATTATAAGAACAGTAATTTTTTAATGTTATAAACCATACACTACCAATACAGAGAACCTTATTAAACAAATATAGACTTAATGAATTATAAGGTACTTTTATAATTACCACCCACATCAAGAAATAGAACTTTGCCAGCCATATTCCTCATCCCTCTGCATCAGCTCACAACTTTCTTATGATTTTCCAATGTAACTTCTTTCTTTTATGGTAGTTATTTTCTTTTCTTTATAGTCTTATCACTCAAATGTGCATCCCTAAACACTGTAGCTTAGATTTGCCTGATTTAATTTTGTTTTGCATGTTATTTGTAAGCCTTTTAAAATGTATTTTTTGTTTTTGTTTTTCTGCATCTCTTCTTTTTTTCCTTTAGTGAAGAAATGGGATTCTGTGTATTGTAAGATTTCCACAGTTAGGGTTGTGCAGATTGCTTTTCTGTGTTACAGTTGATCATGTT
>PVJC01036848.1:0-17513 GCA_004026665.1 Murina feae | reverse complement strand
GCCTCCGTACCTCTGTACTTTGCTTCCGCTGCTGCTCTGAGTCTCAGACTCTTCTCTGGTTGTAGGATTTTCACTCAGCCAGCCGTCCTGTGGGTGCGAGGGGTGTCCGTGTGTTCTTTTCGTGGTTTTTCTGAAATAGTTGTTCACAGCTGCATATGCGGTGTCTACCCTATGCCGCCATCTTGTTTCTCCCCCCATTTATCTTTATAGCTGTATTTTTATAATGTAGTTGTGGGAGGCTGCGCATTTATGTATATAACTCATGCCGCCATCTTGGTTCTTACCTGTGGACATTTATGTGGAGATTCTCAGCACAACTAAATATATGGATCTCAAGGTCTAGTGAGTGATTTGGGTTGAAGATAATCAGAGACTATTTTATGACTCTGAAAATATACTATATTAGGAGTGGCGAGATAAAAAGTGTAATTAGCTATCATCATTTACATATGGTACAGTATTTATTGATATGTCATGGTAGAAATGTCATCCAATTATTGAGAAACAGCCATATAATGTAAAGATAACTGTTATCTATTGATGTCAAAACTATCAATCTATATATATAAAAGCCTAAGCAACTGAACTGTAAGACCAGTAGATCGGTTGCTATGATGTGCACTGACCACCAGGTGGCAGATGCTCAATGCAGGAGCTTCCCGCTGGTGGTCAGTGTGCTCTCACAGCAGGAGTGCCACTCAGGTGACTGACCCATCCTGGTGGCCCATCAGTCCAGCAGCAGCCACTCACTCCCCCAATAGCCCTGCAGGTCCAACCTTTGGAAAACAGCCTAGACATTGATGACCGGCGCCAATGGCATGATCCTAACAGTGCTGCTGGCCTCCTGGAAGTCAGCCTTGGGCACTGTGGCCACTTCCAAACCCTAGACACTTTGTAAGGAAGAGATGATATAAAAGTGGCATCAGTGGGATGGATCTGGATCCCTGGCTGGCAAGGGCATCCTACCGCCTGCCCACCCGGAGCTGATCGCATCCTGCCCCTCCACCTCTTCAGGATGGGAGCCAGATGCAGGTCTCATGGCTGGAGAATACAGCTGTGGCAGTGTGAGCCCGCAGCAGGCACAGGGGGATCTGGACAAACAGGAGCGGCAGGTGGTGTTGGACTATGGGTTTTGGCCCAATTCCTGCAGGCCACTTCAAAGGACCCCCCCCACCTGTGTACGAATTCATGCACTGGGCCTCTAGTACTGTATATAAAAATGTCTGTAGGTGCCAGAATTGACAAGAATTCATAACTCCAGCTTAATGAGAAATAAAAGAAAACCAACCAACTACTAATTCAACTATTAACATCCTTTGAGAATAGCTTAGCTTTATTTTCATTCTTTCCTGCTACATATCACATTCCATTCTCCTAAGACATCCCCCTGACCACTGCTTTCAGGAAAGAGTATAAAATAACTTCACCCCCAAATGGAACATTTTAAAATTCTTTCTTCTAGTCTCATATTTTTAACTCCAGTTTTCATTTTCAGTATTCCCTAAAGTGAGAAAATTTTAAAAATAATACAATTATTTTTCCTACTTTATCAAATAAGAAAAGATTATTTTTAAAGTTAGTAGCTTTCATAAATTATAAGTATTTTAAGGTTCAATTAAAGAACACTGAAACTCAAAAGTAGCATTACATCCAAAGTAGAAGCTAGTATGACCAGAGTATCAAGTGATTAATTCAAGTAAGAATAACCATGGCCATAAATCAACAATTATAACAAACCTAATTCTAGTCTAACCTAAGATTCATGTAAGTCATTTGCTAGCCAATATAAACATCTGCTACTGAGGGACTTGATCTAGTAGGGAAGGTAGATATATAACAAATAAACAAAGCAATACAATATATGCTATACTAAAGACACCTACAATGCCCTGACTGGTTTGGCTTAGTGGATAGAGCGTCGGCCTGCGGATTGAGGCGTCTCAGGTTCTATTCTGGTCAAGGGCATGTACCTTGGTTGCGGGCACATCCCTGGTGGGGAGTGTGCGGGCGGCAGCTGATCGATGTTTCTCTCTCATCAATGTTTCTAACTCTCTATTCCTCTCCCTTCCTCTCTGAAAAATCAACAACAAAAAAAGTATTAAAAACAAAACAAAACACCCACAAGGTGTTAGGAAAGTATAAAATAGGACACACAAATGAACATATGCACAGGGCTTAAGAGAACACAATTTAGCTTGCCCCTAATTTTATTTTCACATGAAATTCAGAAACTTGTTAGAAATGACTTTTTAAAATTATATTAGTTCAGCTTTATGGGGAAGGAATAGGCAAGTCTAGGAAGGTAGAGCATAAAGATCAAAATGAGAATAAGGCTATTATACTCTCATAAACATTAAATGCTTAATCTTTGATGTGAATTTATCTCAGAAACTTTTTTAAAAATATGTTTTTATTGATTTTGAGAGAGAGAGAGAGAGAAAGAGAGAGAGAGAGAGAGAGAGAGAGAGAGAGAGAGAGAGATCAATGAAAACATCATGGATCTGCTGCACGCCCCCTACTGCAGATCAAGCCCACAATCTGGGCATGTTCCCCAACTAGGAATCAAACCAGTGGACCTCTTGGTTCCTGGGTTGATGCTCAACCACTGACCCACACTGGCCAAGCCCATAAACTATGTTTTGAAGGAAGGAAAATGGACAGAGACAGGAAGGAGAGAGGGAGGGGGAAGGCAGAGCATTATCAGTTCTCTTTTTCTTGTTCCATAGACCATTATTTCTGGGACTGCATGACTCTTAGTAATATTTCACAGATCAAGAGATCACCTGATAAGAAAAATATTATTAACCTGTTTTATTCAGGCCCATTAAAGTTCAGTGAAATGCTGAAGGTTAGAAAGCTAGTAAGTGGCAGCAAAATAATTTTTAGGTCAAGGGACTCCAAATACAACATTTTATTTATTTTTAACCAAAAGTAATCCAGATGCCTCAAAAAGTTTATTATATAAGAAATATAAACAATGATGATAACAATGATAGTAACTGGAATAAGAGTAGTAATACTAGTAGTAGAACCTAAAGACTGAAAACTTAAAAAGTGCCGGCACTAGTGTTTTATATATGTATTAACTTATTGAATCCTTGTATCAACTCTATGAGAATATACTATTATTCCCATGTTATAGATGAGGAAACTAAGCAAAGAGGTTAAGCATCTTGCCCAAGGTCACACAGTATTAAATAACAGAGGCAGTCTAACTCCAGAGCACCATAACACTCTTAACCACTGTGCTATCTAAATACAAATTAGTCTTGCTAAATACTACTGGATATACTTATTACTACAAGTATCTATAATAATAAAAGCGTAATATGCTAATTAGACCAGATGTCCTTCGAGATGAAGCTTCGAGGGAAGCCCGGGTCCTGGATGCCAGAGGGAAGCTGGTGCGAGTAGCTGGGGGAAGAAAGGCCTACTTGTCCATGAATTTCGTGCATTGGGCCTCTAGTATTAGTATAAAAATGAATAACCATGAAATGGAACATATACGACTTTTGGAAATGTTTAAAAAATTAAAAAAATATTAAATCATACTTTCCCATGTCTTATTTTATTCAAAGTGTTAATGAGTTAACATTTTATACAAAACCACCATAATGTAAACATTAGACCCTTTGTATTTTCATAATGGGTATCTCCTTAGATATTTTTTGTATTGTAAATATCAATAATATTGGAGACAGGGTACAAAAAAAAGCAAAATTGAGGAAGCTACTGCCTAATAAAAGCATGTTAGAGGCTACAAAAAGGGAGCCATCAAATTCCCTTAAAACCTCAAAGAAGCTTTAAACTTTGAAAATAAGTACAATAAAAAATAACAGTAATATGTGGATCTGAAAACAGTAATGTTCATTGTAGATCAATAAAAGGAAATCTTTTTATGAAATCATGAAACAAGAATGAGAGTAAAATAAAGAAATTTCTAGACATGCAGACTAACAAAGTTATCTCCCTATATAACCTGTCTTAGAAAATTACTTGAGGACACTATTTCAACAAAACTCTGGAGTAAGTAGAGAAAGAGGAAGACTTAGAATGTAGTAGTTAATAAAATCATCACAGAAAAACAATAAAGGGAAGAAATTCCAAGACAAGGGTGTGAAGCAGGCCCATAGGTTAGAACCAGGCTCAAGAGGGCAAAAAGGGAAATCAATAGGTTAAACAGCAGGGAGCTTATAAAAACTTGAGGATACGATAAAAGCAACACATTAAATGTATAAAATAACATCAGAATTATTAGGAATAATCTCTTTTGAGTGACCTAGAAATATTAGATAGTAGAAAGAAGCAGAATCTAGTACATACTCGGCTCTACAGAAAAAAGTATCTCTATATTCATAACACAAACACTTATTATTTTCAACATCTAGAATGAATCTAATGCAAATCACTCAAGAAAATACTTCATTAACAATATTAATGTTATTAACCTTGTAATGAAAATGTAGTATTAAAACAGCTTAGTGGTGGAAAGGCAAGAACTATGGTATTATCATCTTATACATATACATATTATTCACAGTTGAGAAAATATAAAATTCAGCTTTAAGTATGTGGTTTAAAATTATATTGGGATGAGGTGGGTGGAGGGAATGTTATAAGTAAACCATCACAGCAGAAACTAAGAAATCAACAATGTTTAAATGTGATAGAGAAATAGGAGGCTAAAATTTGGGGCAGCCAAACAGACATCACGCTATTTATGCATAGCAATTCTTCCACTTTACTCAAAGTTCACCACTCACGATTCATTTATCTTTACTCTGCACACAATTATTCTAATTAGGGATCAGATTTCCAGGTCTTCATATGTAATTGTGCCTGCAAATTTATTATCTAAACATTACAAAACCAGTATATAAATTTACCACTCAACAAAGAACAAGCCATTTGTTGAGAGAGAAAAGACATACACGATAATTAAGGAGCAAAACATGCTATCTATCTACATACCCACTTACTTACTTATCTACCTACCTATCTACCCACCTACTTACCTACCTACATCACTATGCTAAAGTACCAGATCATGTGAGACAATTAGAGACTATTAATAGTGTATATGCATATATATTTTATACTTATACATTTTACTAAAATAAGATGCTGCCTTTGTGCAAATAATTTATATAAATGAAACTACAGAAAAGCAATAGTAAATGTAGTTCAGAATGTAGGGGAAGATTTCACAGGAAGAACAGAAATGGGGCTTGAGGATAACACATGAGAAGACTATGAAAGATGAAATACTAGGTGTTCAGAAAGAAGAAAGGACATAAAAATAACAAGAAAAACTAAGGAGTACAGTGAATCTGTCTTATTCATGAGTTTTTATGGGAAGACAAAAGAAGCTAGAGAAGGAAGTGTTCAGGAACTCAGAGGCATTGAATGAAAATGTATTTTACCATCAAAATTACAAGATAGCCTTGGCAGTTACAAATACAAAAAACATAAGGCTTCTCTAGCAGACTATATAAAAAGTCCCATTATTGTACTTTATACGAGTGAAGAGAAAATATATATATTTGGATCTACCTACAACAAGCATGTCAAACTCAAAGGCTAACATGTGCCAAATAAACAAGGTTTAAGTTTATGTGGGCTGCAAAAAACCAAAAGCTTCAATTTTCGTAGAAACATAGGTTTATTTCAATAAAGACACGCTGAATACAAAGGGTTGAAATAAATGAGTAATCGTTAACATAAAATAATAGAACATTTTATTTTATTTTTAAAATATTTTTATTGATTTAAGAGAGGGAGAAGGAGAGATAGAAACATCAATGATGAAAGAAAATCATTGACTGACTGCCTCCTACACATCCCCTGCCGGAGGATCAAGCCTGCAACCTGGGCATGTGCCCTTGGCTGGAACTGAACCCGAGACCCTTCAGTCCTCAGGCGGGTGCTCTATACACTGAGCCAAACTGGCCAGGGCAATAGAAGATTTTAATAAAAATTAATATTTTTTCTTGAACATTAACTTACCAGACACCGAATAACTACACAAATTAGTAAGTGTAGCACAAATAAATCTATTTTTCTTGTTCTCTGAAAGCGAAATATTTCCTGTTGTGCATACAGAACAAGTGACGTGGCAATTGGCTGCAAAATATTGGCTGCTAGTATTAGTGGAGAGAAATGGTGCACCTGTGTGTAAGGTGCGTAAGGGAAATGAATGCAACGCGATTATAATAATCAATCATTAGCAAATGTGGTAGTTCGTTATTAATAATTACGTGTAACAGTATATTGTAAAAATGAAGTTACTAAAATTTTATTAAGACATTTCTTGCATACTGTTATATTGGCTGGGCTGCAAAAATATTTGTTGTGGAGCACATGCTTGATCTACAAGCTTTACTGAAGTAAATAAAATACCACATTAAAGAACAGCAGATGGCGCCAAAATATGTTTTTCCACATTGCCTTGGGTCACATAAACGATTAACTAAAATTAAAAGTAAAAACTCTTCATATTAGAACCGAAGAGTATAAAAACATTTACTGATGTCAATAATAATGATCTAGAGCACCAATACTTACTGAAAAATATAAGGATACATCAAACACAAAAAACCACTACTGAAAAGTACTTTTGGTTTTACTAAAATGTAACTATACTTCTTACAAAAGAGCAACTTAGAAAAAGTACAAATAATCTGTAAAATTAAAGGTACTGATATCAACATTTATATAATAAACTCCTAATTAATGACACTGATGAAATTGATCAGTAATTTGGGTAATTAAAACTACCCTTCACAGAAATGTATTTCCCTTTTGTTGTTTAAAATATACTTTATAGATTTTTTTACAGAGAGGAAGGGAGAGAGATAAAGAGTTAGAAACATCGATGAGAGAGAAACATCGATCAGCTGCCTCCTGCCCTACTGGGGATGTGACCACAACCAAGGTACATGCCCTTGACCGGAATCGAACCTGGGACCCTTGAGTATGCAGGTTGACGCTCTATCCACTGAGCCAAATCAGTCAGGGCTGTATTTCCCTTCTTGATTCTAAGATGTGTAAGGGGGAACAATAACTCAATAAAATACACCTGCTGATCTCAAGTTCATCCAGGGTTCAAAATATTAAAACGTAAAAATTTTTAAAAAGGCGGATTTGGGGAACATCCTGTCAACATCAACTGTTTACTTTTTAAAAAATAATTCTGTATGGTTTACTCTCTTTTTTCTTTTTTACTGAATTTATTGGAGTGGCATTAATAAAATTATACAGGTTTCAGGTGCACAATTCTGTAATACATTATCTGTATATTGTATTGTGTATTCACCACCCCAAGTCAAGTCCCTTCCATCACCATGTATCCTCCCTATATGCTCTTCTATCTCCCCCTACTCCCCTTTCTTCCTGGTAATCACCATATTGTTTGTTGTCTGTGTCTATGAGTTTTATTTTGCTTAATCCCTTTACCTTTTTCACCCAGCCCCACAACCCCCCCCGCCCCCCCGCTTTCTGAAGCTGTCAGTCTGTTCTCTGTAAGTCTGTTTCTATTTTGTTAAGTTTATTTTGTTTATTAGATTGCATATATGAGTGAAATCATATGGTGCTTGTCTTTTTCTAACTGGCTTATTTCACTTAGCATAATGCTCTCCAGGTCCATCTTTGCTGTTGCAAAGGGTTAAGATTTCCTTCTTTGTGTGTGGCTGAGTAGTATTCTATTATGTAAATGTACCAAACTTTTTAATCCACTCATCTACTGATGGACACTTTGGCTGCTTCCAAATCTTGGCTATTATAAACAACACTGCAATGAACAAGGGGGTGCATATATACTTTTGAATCAGTCCAGATTAGGTTAAGATCAAAGTAATTTGCACTGATTGAAGTGGGAGAGAGGGAGAAAACTTGGCAATACTTAAAAGTGATAGGTACTAAATGATTTACACAGAGGGGGAAAAAACAGTACATTTCTATAAATTAACACACGAGACCTCAAGAAAGATTGTGGTTCAGTTCCTTGTGTACAAATAGCTAAAACTTTACTGTGTCTTTCATATCTGTAAACAGCTACTTTTTCAGGATAGCTGAAGACTTAACATCCTTTTTAAGCACCTAAAAGCAGAATTTTAATTATTCTAATTGAAAATATTTTTTGAAATTATGTTTTTATTGATTTCAAAAAAGAAGGGAGAGAGACTATAAACATCAATGATGAGAGAGAATCATTAATTGGCTGCCTCCTACATACCCACACTGGGGATTGAGCCCACAACCTGGGCATGTGCCCTGGTCAGGAATTGAACCCGGACCTCCTGGTTCATAGGTGGAACCTCAACCACTGAGCCATGCTAGCCAGGCTTGAAAATATTTCTGAAGTAAATTTAGCCTTTAAAAGAATATCCCTAAAAATAAATAAATAAACAAAAGAATATCATTAAAGTAATATAACCCTTTCTTGATTATAAGGTAATTAGTATCATAAAATTAATCTATTGTTTTGTAATATGATGAGACCCTGAGGACTCATTTATTAGTACAAAGCGATTTTCTGGAATAAGTTATCCTAAACTGCTGGGTTTTGTGTAACTTCTGCAGCTTTTAGAATTTTTCCCTCCCCTCTTGCTGTCATCTTGAGACTAAACTACAGACTCATCTTTTCTCTGACAAACCAAAGAAATAGCATGCCAGGTATATCTGTTTCAAACATAAGGGTAAACAGGCACCTAGTAGGAGCTTAGGAGACTTTTCCAAGAATAAAGTAGATAGGTTTTAGAACTATGTAATGCTGCTCAGAAGTCTTTATGCTGCTTAAGAAGTCTGTGTCTTAGTGTTAAGATAAATGAGATTGCTGGACAGCTTTATTCCAAATAGTTTAAACACTTCTTTTTAATGATGTGCCCTGAGTAGTTAAGTCATTTGGCAGATAGCACAAAACTAAAGGATCTCTGATAGCAGCCACTGCATTAGAAATTGGCTATATTTCACGATCAGCTCATAAATTTTAATGACATTTTATGGATATTAGTTTTTAATCCTTATCCTTAATTTACATTTATTTTACCCTGGAGCCTCAATCAAGGTTAACCAAAACTGCAGCTTCTTGCCCAGTTGGTGTGGCTCAGTGGTGGAGCGTCGACCTATGAATCAGGTCACGGTTCAATTCCCAGTAAAAACATATGCCTGGGTTGCGGGCTCAATCCCAGGTGTGGGTTGTGCAAAAGGCAGCCAATCAATGATTCTCTCTCATCACTGATGTTTCTATTTTTCTTTTCCCTTTCTTCTCTGAAATCAATAACAATATATGAAAAAATAAACCTCACTAGTTAATTTTACAGGTGTTCTGCTTTAAAGATCAATGAAGAACAGAATTAAATAAAAACATTTTAATTTCTATAAGTGTTCTTAAATAACTTATTATTTTTTAGTTACAGAAAACTTAAAGTCAAACCTATAATCAAATGAAGCATTAATTTAATAAATTGTTCAAAACAAAGGGTCTATAAACAGCTCCTAAATTATGAACTGCCTTAAGTTATAACTTTACTTCTAAAGTTTCACACATTATTTCATGATACTTAGTATTTTTGGGTTGTGGCACAAAATTTTTCTAATATACTGGCTGACTTTAAAAAAAGAGAACATCTTCTATTATAGCATAAGTAAACCTAATGCTGAATTTATGATTTTATTTTACTATTTTTGCTAACTGGCATATTTGCCATAATTTTACATCCGTTTAAATTAAAAGTTAGTAATTTGGTCATGTTTACAAAGGCATGTGACTGGCTGATTTTCAGTTTTTAGGACTACTACCATAACTAAGATAAAAAGAATCCACCCTAAATAAATGAGCCTATTCATTAAATATAAAAAAAGTTTATTAAATACTGATATTATTTCATGAGAAGCCATATAAAGATAATAATTAAAGATAACAGTTAAATATTAAGTATCTAGATTTAATAAATTTTTTATGTAATGTAATTTATAAGCAACAGTGTCTTTTGTCAAGATGAATAAAAGTCCTTATAGAGGTTAGGTGTATCACTAACTCATATGTACTAGGGAAATGATATGCCTATTAATTAGATATTCTATCTAACCGATGGTGGAAATAAAAAAAAAGGCAAAGCCTTGACATTTAATTGTACTTTTTAGATTCCCAAATGAATTCACATGTATTATTATTAATCATACTCTATTTGCTATGTGAGATAGGAATACTCTTTTCTCATTTTTTGACAACAATATTTTATTTATTTCAGAGAAGAAGGGAGAGGGAGAGAGAAACATTAATGATATAAGAGAACCATTGACTGACTGCCTCCTGTACCTCCCCCTCCATTGGGTTGATCAAGCCCGCAACCCTGGCATGTGCCCTTGACTGTCATCAAACCCAGAATCCTTCAGTTTGCAGGCTGATGCTCTATCTGTCCACTGAGCCAAATCAGCTAGGGCCAACAATATTTTTTAAGTAAAATATTAACCTAACACTTTCAGTGTGTGATACCATTAAGAGTCCAACAAATACTTATGAATAAACTTTTTTTTTTTTAAATCCTCACCCGAGGATATTTTTCCACTGATTTTTGGAGAGAGTGGAAGAGAGAGGGAAAGACAGAGAGAAATATTGATGTGAGAGGAACATATGGATTGGTTGCCTCCTATACAAGCCCCGACCAGGGCCTGGGTCGGGAAGGAGCCTGCAACCAAGGTATGTGCCCTTGACCACAATCGAACCCGGGACCCTTTGCGGTCTGCAGGCTGATGCTCTATCCACTGAGCCAAAACAGCTAGGGCTGAATAAATAATTAGAAACAAAAATTACATCTCTGTGACAGAAACTGTTATTACACCAAATGTATTCACCTCTTCTGTTGACAGACCCTAGACTTTCAGTTGAGCAGATGACCATACAGTCCACATTTCCAAGCTTCCCTTATTGTTGCGCTGGCCACCTGCCTAGGTTTTGGCCAAAGGGATATAAGTAGAAGCTTCCTGGTGTCACTTCTGAGATAGGTTTAAAGGGAAGGAAGAGAACCCTTTTTCACCCTTTCTGCTTTCTGCTAGGTGGAATGTTGGAAAAGGATCACATATTTTGAACCATAAAATCAAAAGCGTATGTGTAAGGATAATGGAGTAATAAGGTGAGGTCCTTTATAGCCTGCATGGTAGAGCCTTTGAGCCAACCTTATATGCTTACTTCTAGACTTCTATAACAACAGAGATGAGTAAAAAATTTTTTAAAAAATTTAAAAAATATATATATTTTTTACTTTAGAGAGGAAATGAAAAGGGGAGAGAGAGATAGAAACATCAATGATGAGAGAATCATTCATCAGCTGCCTCCTGCACGCCCACCACTGGGGACTGAGCCCACAACCCAGGCATGTGCCCTTGGCTGGAATTGAATCCAGGACCCTTCAGTCCGCAGGCTCCATCCACTGAGCCAAACCAGCTAGGGTGAGATGAATAAAATTTTAAATAACTTTTGCTTTGAGTTTCCTGTCACTATGACAAAAATCTAACTTAAACTAACAATTACACAAAGCAAAAATTCTCTGCATTTGTGTGAGAATCTTAAATGCATTTAAGACATTAGTGGAAACAACATGGACTATTAGTCAATAGAACTTGTTCATATCTCGGCTCTGCTTATTTAGCTATATGATCTTGGGCTTATTTGCCTCACTCACCACAGTAAAAGGGCAGAAAAATATCTGCTTCTTAGAATTATTATGAAGATTAAATATAATGAATAAGGGGGCAAATGAAGCAAAAGAAAAACAAATGTCAGCTAAGAAAAGTATTAGGTGGGAAAGGGAAAGCAAAATGGTATTTTAGCTCTAACCACTGGCCTTAGCACCAAACGGTCTTGAATTAGATTCCTGGTCAAGGGACAAGTACCTGGGTTGCAGGCTTGTTCCTACACCCCTGCCCCCCACCTCCAGTTAGGGCATGTGCAGGAGGCAACCAGTTGATGTCTTTCTCACAAAGATGTTTTTCTCTCTCACCTCTCTTCCTCCCTCCCTTTCATTCTCTCTGAAAAAGCAATAGGAAAATATCCTAAAAAAGGGTATTTGAAAACCTATAAGTAATGTACATGGTAGGTTAATTCCAGCATGTTCTTTATTTCATCCTATTTAATAAGAGATTAATATGCAAACTGTCCCCTTGGGAGTTTGACCAACTGGGAGTTTGACTGCACGCTATGACGTATGCTGACCACCAGGGGGCGGTGTGAAATGAAGGAAGGCCCTGGCCTGCAGCCAGGGTAAGGAAGGCCCTGGCCAGCAGCTGGCAGCTGGCGAAAGGAAGGCCCTAATTGCTAGCCAAGCTTAGGGACCCTTCCCATGCATGAATTTTGTGTACTGGGCCTCTAGTCTTTTATAACATAACATCTATAAAATAAGGGTACTCTATTACATGATATCTAAGTAACCCCCACATCCAACATTACCTCATAAAACTGTTGTGTCACAAATATCTATTATCTATCCAGCAAGGCTGCCTAAAAACATTTACCTTCAAGCCACCTGAGAAAACACACACACACACACACACACACACACACACATACTCACTCCTTTGATAACAAGCAGAATTCTTCATAAGCCTTAAGAGAGGGAGGGAGGGAGAGAAACATTGATCGGTGGCCTCCCATATGTGTCCTGATGACAGAGAATGAACCAACAACCAAGGTATGTGCCCTGACCAGGAACTGAACCCACAACTTTCTGCTGTATGGAACGATGCTCCAACCAACTAAGCCACTTGACTATGGCTCTTCTGATTATTTTAATGTATTCTGCAAAGTGTACCATGATCTGAGGTATCTTATGTATATTCTCAGAGTAGTAATTTCTAAGAATTGATAACACAACTTATAAGAATTACCCTAAAGACTTAAAACAATTTTCTAGTAGCTTACAGATTACACATTGTTTAACACATCTGCCTTTAATTAATTACTTCAATTAATTGGTTAATCACATCATTCTTCATTTTATTGGTACTTTGTAGTATCAGTCAGATAGGCTAGATTAAGTTGCAGTAAGAAACAACTCAAAAATCTCTACTTTAAAACAATAAAGATTTATTTCTTGACCACTCACTGTCACTAGCTGGTGAAGAGCTTTGCTCTGTAAAAGTGACAGAAGAAAAGAGGGGCCTGGGAGGTCTCATACTAGCAATTAAATGATTGGCCTGGAAGAAACACATTCATTTCCATCTACAACTATTTAGTCAGAACTATTCACATGGCCCAGTGACAAAAGGGACAGGAAGAAACAGACAGAAGAGAGCCAAACATATTTAGTAAGTATAAATGAATGCTCCAAGTGCCCATCATAATGACACCGAAAGATGCTAAGTAAACATTTTTTCAGCGATATAGATTAGAGAAATCATTAATTCTTATAGTCATATCATCACTTAACAAAATTAGAACCTTCAAAAACACTGAATTTATCAACATTCTTCTTACAGAATCTACTAGATTCCAGGAGAACCCATTTTAAATGCTTTGAGCCCTGGCAGGTTTGGCTCAGTGGATAGAACGTCTGCCCTCGGACTGAAGGGTCCAGGGTTTGATTCTGGTCAAGAGCATATGCCTTGCTTGCAAACTAGATCCCAGACCCCGGCAGGGGCACATGGGGGAGGCAACCAGTCACGTTTCTCAAATCCATGTTTCTCTCTCTGTCTCTCCCCCTTCCTCCCACTCTCTCTCTAAAAAAAAAAAAATTAACGGAAAAATAACCTCCGGTGGGGGGTGGGGGGGGGAGGTAAATAAAAGTTAACAGTAAGAAATGGTGGAGAATGCAGAGAACTAGAGAGTTTATGGCTCATACAACCCTTACACAATGTTAAACCCTAGCCAACTGTGCCATGATGGAATTCAAGCTAGTGATATCAGATGATCTGAAATGTTAAAGGAACCTGGGAAATCAATATTATGTACTAGTAAAATTTCACATTTAAAATGTTGGGAACCAAGTGGATTTTTTTACAAACACTATGTACAACAAGTAAAACAGTATACTGACCAGATCAATCTGTTGGATACAAATCTGAAATCTTGGGCTGGGCAAAAGTCAAAGACCTTTTGGGCACACATCTTTGGGGAAGCTGTCCAATTTTGAGTTGACTCAGAGGCATCTTAGAAAAATAAACCCTTACTTCAAGGCAAGGGATGGAGAATGATATTGAAGTAAACTAGGAGTCTGACAGAAACAGACCAATTTTATACAATTCTGCTTTTAAAGTTATTTAAAAGACATTAATTTTAAAATTACTATAAGAAAAAAATTTAGCAGAAGCTCCTAGTTAAATTACTATTTTAATGAAATAAAAGTATGAGAGTCTAGTTCTTTTGCAGGAATAAAGGTAATTTATATTCAAATAGATATCCCCAAATCCAATTAAAGAGTTCAGATTTTTCTGAAGTAAGTATTGTCCTTCAAATACAGTCCTACACTATGGAACCCTAATAGGCATGGCTTAGGGCTCTTTTTTGGGGGGCTTGGGGTAAAGCCGTAGACATTCTACAGTTCACCTTAATAATGATGCTAAGGATGTATTTGCAAGCTTGTTTACCCAGAGTTAAGAATAAGGTTTTCCTATATGAAATTAATTTACATGACTTTTGCTTCATTTAACACTGTGTTCAAATTAAAAATTTCCAGACATACACCCTTCCTAACTTTAGAACTATACTAAAGATACTGTGCTACAAAATTTAATTAATGAACTAGGAAAACAACTTATTTTTTCCTTTAGTCCTTCTATGAGAGATAAAAGTAAAATTGCTCTTTAAAAACAAATATTTGGACAGTCTTCGAATTTCATGCTTTACTAAGAAACACAACTTCCATACATTTATAATTATTCTATATTTATGTAAACAAGTGGTTATATTAGATTATAAATACGTCATGCATTATAAGTATTTATATTTCATACATTTATATTACCACCCTTAGACACAGCTTTCAAACTTAAACTTCAACCAATAAAGACTGAGTTATGCCCTAGCTGGTTTTGCTCAGTGGTTAGAGCATTGGCCTGCAGACTCAAGGGTCCCAGGTTTGATTCCGGTCAGGGGCATGTGCCTTGGTTGCAGGCACATCCCCAGTGGGGAGTGTGTTGGAAGCGGCTGATCGATGTTTCTCTCTCGGTATTTCTAGCTCTCTATCCCTCTCTCTTCCTCTCTGTAAAAAATCAATAATATATATATATATTATCCCTCTCTCTTCCTCTCTGTAAAAAATCAATAATATATATATATATATATATATATATATATATATATATATATATATATATTAAGTTATTACAAGATTTTGCTGGCCAGTAAGTCAATTTCAGCAATTGTCATCATATTTTCTGTACAGGAGTATTTATTTATCAGATTATTTTATAGTAGAGTTCTCCTAATTGTGTTTAGGGAAACGTAAATGCCAAAGAGACTGAAGTAGAACAGGGATGGAAAGAGGAGACTGAGGCTATATTTAATAATTATTAGTAATTATTACTCTATCCTCTTTTTTTTTTTTTTTTGAGTTGAACTCTTTTATTCCAGAGAAATATTCATGCAAAAACTTGAACATTTACAGCAGTGTTACATTTAGAAGCCCTAAACTGGAAACACCCAAATGTCTTTCAGTGGGTGAATAATTATACAGACACTGGTATATATCCATATAATGGAACACTACTCAGCAATTAAAGGGAACAAACTATTGATATACATGTACAACTGTATCAGAAGGGCAATATGATTAGTGAAAAAAAAAGAAAGATTATATATGATACTAGAGACTCAGTGCACGAATTCATGCACCAGTGGGGTCCCTCAGTCTGGACTGTGGGATCAGGCCAAAATTGGCTCTCCAACATCTCCCAAAGGGTCCCAGATTATGAGAGGGCGCAGGCCATGCCTAAGGACTCCACTGGTGCATGATTGGGGCCAAGGAGTATTTTGTCCTCTTTACTTGATTTTTATTTCTTCATAGCATTTAGCATTTATCTTACACTACACTGTAAACTCCTGAAAAACAACAGGACTCTGGTTTATACACTGCCCCCCCCCCATGTATATATACTAGAGGCACAGTGCATAAAAATTAATGCACTGGAGGGAGGGTCCCTCAGCCCAGCCTGCCCCCTCTCACAGTCCAGGAGCCCTCAGGGGCAGGAGGAGACCCGGCAATCAGGGGAAGACGACATCCCATCATACCTCTGCAGCTGCCACTGCCAGCAGCGCAAGCCTTGGCTGGTCCTGGTTACCTGAGCCTCAGGCGGCCAGGCAGCCACCATCTGAGGCTTGCCTGCGCCTCAGGCCAGCCCTGGGCAGCTGAGCACTGCTGTCTGAGGGCAGGACAGTCAATTAGCATATTCCCTCCTTATTGGCTGTGGATGCCGCCATCTTTGAGGCAGCCTGAGGGTCAATTAGCATATCCACTCTTTATTAGATAGGGTGTGTGTGTGTGTGTGTTTTGTTTTCTTTTCTTTTTGTTAACCCTCATCCAAGGATATTTTTCCAATGATTTTTAGGGAGAGTGGAAGAGAAGGAAAGACAGAGAGAGACATCTGTGTGAGAGAAACACATCAATTGGTTGCCTCCTGCACGCACCCCAACAAGGGCCTGAGCCAGAGAGGAGCCTGCAACTAAGGTATGTGCCCTTGATCAGAATTGAACTTGAGAACCTTTGGACCACAGGCCAATGATGCTCTGTCCACCGAGCCAAACTGGCTAGAGCTATCCACTACTATATTATTAATGTCTACTTCCTGGTAGATGGTGGATACTCAGTTTTTACTCAATGACTATGTTAAATGCTTTCTTCCACTTTAATTTGTTGCAAGTGACAGGTTACATTAAGAGATTTTCTGGTATTATACCCACTTTGTATTGCTGAAATTAATACCAACTGATTGTGATGTATTCTTTAACATAAGCTGGGTTTAACTTGCTAATATTTAAAAATTTTGGCATCCCTATTTATAAGAAATTTTCCTATACTGTCATAGGTTGTTTTGGGTATTAAATATTGTATTATTTCACTAACATATATAGTATAAATGTTCTACAAATACTTGTTGAATGATTAATCTTTTAAAATAGACAATTCTTGCCCAGAAGGTGTGGCTAAATGGTTGAGTATCAACCTATGAACCAGGAGGTCATGGTTTGATTCCTGGTCAGGACACATGCCTGGATTGCGGGCTCGATCTCCAGTAGGCAATGTGCAGGAAGCAGCTGACTGATGATTCTCATCATTGATGTTTCTATCTCTCTCCCACTCCCTTCCTCTCTGAAATCAATAAAACTGTATTTTAAAAAATATATTTTCTCTTTTTCTATAACTATAAAATTTTGATGTTTGGTGTACTTTTGGTGGGAAAAGTAGTACAGGGTAATTTGTTTTGATCTTCAGATTAGCATTTACTGGTGATTATTAGTATTACCTATTACTAAAGTCAATTTTGACAAATTACATGTTTCTAAAGAATTTTTTATATATCTA
>PVJC01036847.1:0-17551 GCA_004026665.1 Murina feae | reverse complement strand
CAGGAAGATGGGCCACACCTGCCTCACCCCCTGCAGGTGGCCCCCAGGCTGGGGTGGGCGAGTTTCTCCCCACCAGGCTCCCCCTCCAGCACCACTAGGAGCCTGTGGAGCCCAGAGGCCTCTGAGGGGCCCCTCTGCACCCCAAGCGTCTGGCTTTGCCAGTGCCTCTCCCCAAAACTACTAGCCATTCTTTTTTTTTATTAAAAAAAAACACACACATTTGTATTGATTTCAGAGAGGAAGGGAAAGGGAGAGACCGAAACATCAGTGATGAGAGAATATGGATCGGCTGCCTCCTGCACGCCCCACACAAGGGGTGGAGCCCACAACCCAGGCATGTGCGCTGAGTGGGAATCGAACCCAGGACCCTTCAATCTGCAGGCTGACGTTCCACCCACTGAGCCAAACCTGTGACTCGTTCCCATTCTTTTAACCACCTGGAGCCCTCGCCCATGCATTCGACCAAATGGAAACAGTAAAACTTTTTCCAGAAGGGAAAAAAAGTGTGGCCAGCAGGAAGTCTGTTTCCGGCCCTGGCCGGTTTGGCTCAGTGGATAGAGCCTGGGCCTGTGTACTGAAGGGTCCCAGGTTCGATTCTGCTTAAGGCATATCCCTCAGTTGCTGGATCCCTGACATTGGTTGAGGCCTGTGTGGGAGGCAACCAATCAACGTGTCTCTATCACATCGATGATGTTTTCTGGTGAGGATTAACCAAAAAAAATAAATTGTAGTCCAGCCGGTGTGGCTCAGTGGTTGAGTGTCGACCTAGAAAGCAGGAGGCCACTGTGAGATTCACCGTCAGGGCACATGCCGGGGTTGCAGGCTTGATCCCCAGTGGGGACCATGCAGGACGCAGCCCATCAATGATTCTTTCTCATCATTGATGTTTCTCTCTCTCCCCCTCTCCCTTCCTTTCTGAAGTCAATAAAAATATGTTTTTAAAAAAAGAAGTGGGGAAAGAAGAAGTTGGAAGCATGGGCATAAACCTTGGTATCAGGTTAAGATATTAAGATCTTATCTTAAGGAACGATAAAGATTAAATGTTTTAAGGAGGGACATACCATGCCCAGATTTTAGTTTTAGGAGGATTACTCTTGTCTCTTCTGCGCCTTTTGGCTAAGATCCAGTGTAGAAAGATTACCTTACGATTTGCCTTGAAAATGTTTAAACAAAGAAAGGGAGCCCTGACCGGTTTGGCTCAGTGGATAGAGCATCGGCCCGCGTACTGAAGGGTCCCGGGTTCGGTTCCAGTCAGGGGCATGTGCCTTGGCTGCGGACACATCCCCAGTAGGGAGTGTGCAGGAGGCAGCTGATCCATGTTTCTCTCTCATCGATGTTTCTGACTCTCTATCCTTCTCCCTTTCTCTCTGTAAAAAATTAATAAAAAATATTTTTTTTAAAAAGGGAAATGATTGGATTTTCCTTGAAGAAAGACTCACTTGACTAAAACAGCTCAGGAAGGTATGCAAGTCCCTAGGGAGGGTCAGGTGTGAGGCGGGAGAGTGAGAGATGAGATATGCATTTTAAAACTCACATCCCTAAAGGCCCTTAGGAAACGTAAATGAAGAAGCAACTCAGGAGCCAGAGGAAGCTTAGAGTCGACCTCCCCCATGTCCTCCATCTCCTTGACCTGCCATTTCTGCCGCTGGACCCTGAGGTGGGCCGACCTCAGCCAAGAACCTGAAGCTTTGAACTTGCCCTCAGCTGAGGGGGAGCCGGCAGATGCTCCGGAGGAAGGCTCTGCCTCCAGGATGGAGACGGACCTGCAAGCGCTGCAGGGGGTGCCTCTGGCTGGACCATCCAGAAGGCCACCAGGGGCCTTGGTGGCATCCTATCCCAGGAAGAACTGGACCACCCCCTGTGCGAGGACTGTCCTGACACTCTCTTGGGGCAGCTGGACACCCAGCTCAGGTTCTCAGGGTCCGACAGTCAGACCTACAGACGCTGTTTGGAGACCAGGGATGGGTTGGGTGAGGACTCCTGGGAGACAGGACAGCAGGAGCTGAAGTTGGGGAGGAAGCGAGGCTGGTCCAGGAGCTGGAGGAGGTGGAGAAGAACCGAGACAGGTCGGCTGTGGCCCTGGAGGCAGCCCAGGCTGAGGCAGAGACGCTGGGGCAGCAGGAAAGGCAGTATCATGGGGACCTGGGTGAACTGCAGTGGCAGCAGCTGGCCCAGCTGAAGAGCACCAACGCCTTCAAGGTCACGTTTGCGATCCGCTAGGCTGGGGCCCGGTACACCCACCTTCCAGAGGTTCAGCGCTGAGGATGTGCTCTGGGAGGGGGAGTCCACTGGGTACCCCGCGTTCATCAGTGATGCTGTGTACTAGTAGGAGGGCCTCGCCAGCTTCCAGGCTGAGAAGCTCACGGTCTCCATGCCCGCCCTGCCCGTGCTGTCCCCCACCCTCACCCCGTCCCCCTAACCTAGGCCACACCTACCCTGTCGCAGCACCTGCTGTATACCATGATCCTTGCCACACACCCACCTCCAGCCTCAGTGTCCCATTCTATCAGGTGGAAGGTGTCCAGGGAATTTAAAAGTTAAAAAAAAAAACACACACACACACAAAAAAAGAAATAGGAGAGAAGAACCTGGAAACACGGGCAGAATCAGGTTAAGACAGGGCTTCTCAACCTGTGGGTCGCGACCCCTTTGGCGGTCGAACGACCCTTTCACAGGGGTTGCCTAAGACCATCCTGCATATCAGATATTTACATGACAATTCATAACAGTAGCAACATTTCAGTTATGAAGTAGCAACGAAAATAATTTTATGGTTGGGGTCACAACACGAGGAACTGTTACTTAAAGGGCCAGAAGGTGGAGAACCATTGGGTTAAGAGGTTAAGACCTTGCCCTGGCTGGTTTGGCTCAGTGGACAGAGCATCAGTCTGTGGATTGAAGGGTCCTGGGTTCGATTCTGGTCAAGGGCACATGCCTGGGTTGCAAGCTCGATCCCCAGTGCGGGAGGGAAGGGGCGTGCAGGAGGCAGCCAGTCAATGATTCTCTCATCATTGATGTTTCTATCTCTCCCTCTGCCTTCCTCTCTGAAATCAATAAAAACATATTTAAAAATAAAAGAGGTTCAGATCTTATCTTAAGGTCAGATAAGAGCATTACCTGTTTTAAGAGGGAAGCACCATGATCAGTGTTTAGCTTTAGGGAGGTTACTCTTAGTTCTGGGCCTTTGGGCTAAGATCAAGTATAGGAAGATTACTCTGAAGATATGCCTTAGAAATGTTGAAGAAAGTGAGATGCTTGGCTTTAATCCTTGGAGAAAGACGCACCGGCTGGTATCTAAGGAGGGTCAGGCTTGAGGCGGGAGACTGAGAGGTGAGATATGCATTTTAAAATTCACCTCTGAAGGTCCTTACCAAGTATAAATGGAGAGGTAACACGGGAGCCAGAGGGAACTTAGAGTCGAAGGTGAAAGTGAAGACCTCCACCATGTCCTCCGTCCGCTTCACCTGCCATTTCTGCCGCGGGCCCCTGAAGCTGACCAGGTCCACGGATTCCTCGGGCCTTGGCCTCAGCCAAGAACCTACAGCTTTGGCCTTCCCCTCAGCTCAGGGGGAGCCGGGACGCACTCCGGAGGAAGGCTCTGCCTCCAGGAGGGAGATGGACCTTGGAGAGCTGCAGTGTAGTGCCTCTGGCTGGACCATCCCTGGTGATGACGAGATGTCCGGGGCCGGTCCCAGCCACTTCACCCTGCTTGGGAAGCCGGCCTCTGCGAGGACTCTGAGTAGCATCCACAGGACCACCACGGGCCTGTGTGAAGTCCTATCCGGGGAAGAACTGGACCACCCCCTGTGTGAGGACTGTACCGACAATCTCTTGGGGCAGCTCGACACCCAGCTCAGGATCTCAGAGTCTGACAGCCAGACCTACAGACGCTGTTTGGAGACCAGGGATGGATCAGGCGAGGATGTGAGGGAGACGCTGCAGCAGGAGCTGAAGATCGTGGAGCTGGAGGAAGCCAGGCTGGTCCAGGAGCTGGAGGAGGTGGAGAAGAACCGAGACAGGGCAGCTGTGGCCCTGGAGGCAGCCCAGGCTGAGGCAGAGACGCTGGAGCAGCAGGAAAGGCAGAGCCATAGGGACCTCGGTGAACTGCAGTGGCAGCAACTGGAACTGCAGGACCAGCTGTGGAGCCTGGAGGACCAGCTGCTGTACGCCCAGACCCAGCTGGCCCGGCTGAAGAGAACCAACGCCTTCAAGGTCACGTTTGCGATCTGCTGTGACGGCCCCCTGGCCATCATCAACGGCTTCAGGTTGGGCTGTGTCCCCACTGACCCCGTGAGCTGGAGGGAGATCAGCGCAGCCTGGGGGCAGACAGCCTTGCTGCTCGTGGCCTTGTCTAACACAGTGGGTCTGCAGTTTCAGAGGTACCAGCTCGTCCCCCGCGGAGACCGCTCCTACCTGAGGACACTGACAGAGGACCCCGTGGAGCTGCCCTTGTTCTGCACCGGGGGGAAGAGCTCTCTCTTGAACACCAAGTTTGACCAGGCCATGGGGGCCTTCTTGGACTGCATGCAGCAGTTCAACGAGGAGGCCAAGAAGGACGAGCCAGCGCTCTGCATGCCCTACAGGATCCACGCAGAGAAGGGTCTCCTGGAGGACCCAGGATCCGGTGAGTTCTACTCCATCAGAACCCACTGGACCACGGAGGAGCAGTGGACAAAGGCACTCAAGCTCATGCTCACCAATTTTAAGTGGAGTCTGGACTGGGTCTCTTTAAGGTATCGTCACAAATAAACCACATTGGGACATTATGCTAAGAGAAAGAAACAGACCCGCAGAGAACAGGCAGACAGCTGCAATGGGGTCGGGTGAGAGGGGTGGAGGGATTGAGCCAAAAAAGAGAATTCATGGACCTGGACCAGGGGAGGTGTAAGAGGGTATGGGGGAATAAATGGTGGTGGAAAATAACAAAATAAAATAAAGGAAAAAATAACTTGATTTTTTTTTTTTCTAGGAGGGAGGGAGAGGGATTTTTTTCCTTTTTGCTTGAAAAATGTCTTATATCCATTGTAAGTCTGAAAGTATAACAGGTTTATAACTTTAATAATAAATGATAAAGTCCAACATTAGGATTTCTGGGAGGAATAAACTTGCCTCCCACCCTCCCAGGTGCTTTCGGCAGATCAAATCAACAGGAGACAGAAGAAACGGGAGAATGTGGGTAGGGGAACCCCGAGTACAGGACAAAGGCAGAGACCCCACATGCAGGCAGGGAATAAGGCACCCTGAGCTGGGGGTGAGGAAACGTGACCTGGGGCTGCCACGGATCATTGCAGGACAATCAGGAGACCAGCCTTTAGTGACCAGAAGCTGGTCCTGCCACGCAGGTAGGTCAAGAGCGGCCAGACCCCTGACTGTCTCTGAGGAAGGCTCCGAATTGGAGTTCTCAGAGGTGGATAAGGGAGGCGTGGATGTTTGTCCCCAGCCCCAGGCTGAAGTTGCCTTTGGCTCCAAAGAAGTTGGATCCCCAGGGGGCTCAGCTCAGGATTTTCCAAATCTAGTCACAAACCCCAACTTATTGTAATGAGTCCTGAGAGGGAGGTGCAACTCTATTGTCTTTCCCACCCACCCCCACCCTCCTACTAGGGAAGCACAACCTTCTCACCACTCCTCACCTGGTCATTCCTTTAGGTTTCCACCTGAAAACCACTTTTTCTTTTTCTTTTTTTTTTTTAAATTTCTTTTTTCTTTCTTTTCTTTATTCCCCACTGAGGTCTTCAGAACTATCTTGGGAAATGTGAGCAAACCAAAACGGTCACCAAAACATGGCAGCTAGGCATTACTTTTCCCCTTCATCCATCTGATCACACGACCTAAAGAGCTGGGCTTCTTAGCATTTGCCAGATGGTGGGTTTTTTTGGTTTGTTTGTTTTTTTAAACCTCACCCTCAGGCCAATGCTCTGTCCACAGAGCCAAACCAGTGAGGGCAGGGCACCCTTTCCTAAGGTCAAGTTATTTTATTTTTTATTTTTAAATATATTTTATTGATATTTCACAGAGAGGAAAGGAGAGGGATAGAGAGTTAGAAACATCGATGAGAGAGAAACATCCATCAGCTGCCTCCTGCACACTCCCCACCGGGGCTGTATCCACAACCAAGGTACATGCCCTTGACTGGAATCGAACCTGGGACCCTTGAGTCCGCAGGCCGACGCTCTATCCACTGAGCCAAACCAGCTAG
Source organism: Murina feae (assembly GCA_004026665.1). Classification (NCBI taxonomy): domain Eukaryota; kingdom Metazoa; phylum Chordata; class Mammalia; order Chiroptera; family Vespertilionidae; genus Murina; species Murina feae. The sequence goes on along the minus strand of PVJC01036847.1, from coordinate 11,355 downwards.
GGCAGGGCACCCCTTCCTTAGGGTCAAGTTACTTTAGAAGGTGAATCAATTCACAGAGATTCTGGCCCCCTGACCCCACCCCTCATTCAGATTCCTGTTTCCCCGTTGGCCTGTTGATAGTCAGGCGTTAATACCCTTTCGGTAACTGAAAAGCCATTCTAATACCGTAGCTTAGTGTGTGAGAGGCATGGCAGTGGCTAAGCTTTCTACACTAGTATTGATCTTTCGTTAAAAAGCATAATATACAGTAAAGAGCATCCTATAAAGATAAAATAACATGAACATCTGGGACTTGTGATTAGAAATTCTCCACTTTTATCTCTTTCCTGACGTCTTTCCCACAGGCTGGTCTGTGGTCCTTGCTCCCTAACCCTGCTCCCAGAACCCACCTGGGCCTCTTGTGCCCTGAGGGGGGCTCCCGTTGCCATGGCAGCACTGGGAGGTGGGAGAAGGATGCTTCCTTTGTGATGTTTTGTTGCCCTGAAGGTCCCAGCAGTTCTTTTCTATGGGACCTGACATGCCCGTCAAGGAGACACCTTTCACGTTTAATCTCCTGCATCCCTCACATTGACGTCTGGTCTCCCCTTTGTCTAGGGTCAGCCTTCCAGAAGTTTCACAGATTCTCTTTGGAAAGTGTGGGCGCATTTATGCTTATTGCCAACCAAGTGCTTGGCCGTTTCCATGGGATGAAGGTGCTGGCGCCACCTGGTGGCACTTGTCAGGCCTGCCTTCAGTGCCGATGGGGATGGGGTTTGGAACTGGCCTGACAAGGGAGAGGGATTCATTCGGGCATTGCCCTTGCTGTCACTGACGTTTCCTCGCGGTGTGGGAACTCCATGATGAGAATCATTGACTGGCCGCCTCCAGCACGCCCCCTACTGGGGATCGAGCCCGAAACCCGGCATGTGCCCTGACTGGGAATTGGACCCACTGTGACCTCCTGGTTCAGACGCTTAACCACTGAGCCACTGCAGCTGGGCATTCTCCTCAACTCTCTCTTTTGCTGTTGTTAATCCTCCTCCGAGGATATTTTCCCACTGACTTTAGAGAGAGTGGAAGAGAGAGGGAAAGACAGAGGGAAACTTCGATGTGAGAGAAACACAAGCCCTGACCAGCGCCCAGGCCAGGGAGGAGCCTGCAACCAAAGCATGTGCCCTTGATTGGAATCGAACCCAGGACCCTTTGGTCCACAGGCAGACGCTCTATCCACCGAGCCAAACCAGCTAAAGCCTCCCCCACTACCCTCCCTCTTTTATTTTTATTTTTTATTGATTTCAGAGAGGAAGGGAGAGGGAGAGAGAGAGATAGAAACATCCATGATGAGAGAGAATCATGGATCGGCTGCCTTCTGCAAGTCCCCGACTGGGGACGAAGCCCACAACCCAGGCATGTGCCCTTGACCGGAATCGAACCTGGGACCTTTCAGTTCACAGGCCGACGCTCTATCCACTGAGCCATACCAGCTAGACCCCCCCCCCCCCCCCCCCCCCCCCCCCCCCCCCCCCCCCCCCCGCCCCCATCTCACCCCTCCTCTTTAACTGAGTCTGCGAACTCCAAGAAGAGCAGAGGCAGCACATTTCCATCTTTGAACTCCCTCGGCCCCTGGTTTCATGTTTACACACAGTAGCTGCTCAATGATTTCTGGCTTCCGTGCATGTTTTATCACTGGTGTGTCTAACTGACGCCAGGAAGAACCGGAAATTGGCGACTTTGGCCACTAGATGTCACACCACACTTAACCGTCAACAGAAAATTCCTAACCCTGATTCCAAATTTCATTTGCATGTTAGTAGGAAAGCAAATCTCATGCTACTGCAGTCTTTAACCTCGACCATTTCAAGCCAAGTCTGGACCAGACTTTTCTCGGCGTAAGTTTCAGCTTTTAATTTCTCACTTTCTATGGGAGGAGAGGATGTCTAGGGGTAATGCACAAACTATTTGTCACTGACTTTGGAATGATCATGTAACATCTTCCCAGCCCAGTTGCCTTTCTTACTGTGTCTGGTTCATACTAACTGTTTTTGCCTAGCATTGCATCTGCACCTTCTAGCCTCCTGTGCCAATCAATGCCGAGTGCAGGGCTGGCCAGTGCTGGACACGTGGTGGTTGTGATAGCATTTTCTTAAAAAAGATTAATCCAGCCTGGCTGGGGTGGCTCAGTGGTTGAGCATCAACCTATAAACCAGGAGGTCACAGTTCGATTCCCGGTCAGGGCACATGCCTGGGTTGCAGGCTCCATCACCAGTAGGGGGCGTGCAGGAGGCGGCCAATCCATGATTCTGTCTCGTCATTGATGTTTCTATCTCTCTCTCTCTCTCTCCCTCTCCATTCATCTCTGAAAAAAAAAACACCCCTACATCCATCTGCCTGTCTATCTATCTATGTAGATATCTATCTATCTCTATCTCTATCTCTAACGAAGTCTCCAAAGGAGTAGTTGGGAGCATGCAGGAATTAAAGAGTTAAGTGTGACAATGACCAGACATTACAGGGCTCAGGAACCCAGAGCAATGAATAATGGCCATCACACAGTCCTGGGAGGTGTTTGATGCCTGGAGGTCAGTGGTTGTCAACCAGTGGTCCACTGGTGGTCCTCAAGGTCCGAAAGGTTGGTGACCGCTGCCTAGATGACTCTGAGTCACCCACCTCGCCTCACAACACCCCACACTCTCAATGAGCCAGGAGCTTACGTTTCTGGGCTGTGCCCCTCTCTTCACGTTACTGTGGTAGATGCTGTGGACTGGCTAAGGCCCAGCTTTTGGAGCCATTAGCAGGAATCCCAGGGGGCCTTTCACTTCAGCCGAAAGCAAGCACTTACCCCGGTGCAAGCTAAATTGGGGCTACCCCTGAGCGGGCTTCTGGTCCATGGCATGTGCATGGACCCCTGCTCTCCGGCCCAGCCTTTCCCAGCTCACACAGCGCCTGGCCCTGTGAACGAAGAGATCAGAGCCCACGACGCTCATTCTTAGCTGCGAAGGGCAGTTACTCACCGATGTCTCACTCCTTGGCGTGAGGATGTGCAGGATGATCACATCAACGGACTGAGATCACACGTCACTTAGTGGGTGCGGGACAATCCTCCCATTTCCATGCCTGTGTTTCCGTGCGTCCATCCCACAAGGACAAGTCTTCCCCATCCTGTGGCTTCACTCTGATGATCTGACGGGAATCCTCTCTTTCTTCTTTCTTAAAATATACTTTTATGGATTTCAGAGAGGAAGGGGAGAGGAGAGAGAGAGACATCCATGAAGAGAGAATCAGTGATTGGCTGCCTCCTGCACGCCCCACACTGGGGGATCGAACCCACCACCCGGGTGTGTGCCCTGACAGGGAATCGAACCATGACCTCCTGGTTCATAGGTCGATGGGATGCCCAACCACTGAGCCACGCTGGCCAGGGAGGAATATTTTCTTTATAAATAAAGTGTGATGCCCAACTTCTTCCCCACAGTGGACTAATGGGCGGCTCCATGAGCTGCTTGGCTTGACGTTGTGGCTTTTCTAATTATCCCTCCTAAAATTCACAAAAAGCTCACCAATCCCGCAGGCTTTGCTTTCAGCTTTTAGGAGTAATTATGGGGGGAGGGGGAGCAAGGTCCTTTTTCTCAGTTCCCATTTCCTACGTAATGAGTTTTCAGCCCAGCCGGCGTGGCTCAGTGGTTGAGTGTGGACCTATGAACCAGGAGGTCATGTTCGATTCCTGGTCAGGGCACAGGCTGGGGTTGTGGGCTCCATCCCCAATAGGGGTGTGTGTGCAGGAGGCAGCCGATCCATGATTCTCTCTCATCACTGGTGTTTCTCTCTCTCCCTCTCCCTTCCTCTCTGAAATCAATACAAATATATATTTAAAAACAATAGATTTTCAGACAGTGTTGGTCAATTCTGGGGACTTCAGGATCCGTATTTCACTAACAGTGTCCTTTGCCGACTCACTCCAGGTAACCACCCCAGGACTCCAGCAACTTTTCCATCCGCAGAGCAGACTCTGAGTTCAGGAGCCACATGCATTGAGATGTGGCCAGCCCTAAGGCACCTGTCTCCCTCGGATCCGCCTTTGTTAGTGACCAGGCTAGGCATCATCCATTGTCTGTTCTCTAAAATTACCGTAGGAGTTTGTAGAGAAATAAATTATAAGGTCATTCTTCAGTTGTTTCAAAATGAATTATCTTCGATGCGATTTACTCAAGAGCAAATCGTGCTACAAAAAGTCCTCCCATTATATTTTTAGAAATAAAGATTTAAATAAAAAATTTTAAATGAATTTTCAGGGAGAAAAAGAGGGAGAGAGAGAGGGAGAGAGAGAAACCTCAATATGGTGTTCCAATATTTATGCATTCATTGGTTGATTCTTGTATGCGCCGACCTGGGATTGAACCCACAACCTTAGCGTATCAGGATGATGCTCTCCCTGAGCTACCCGATCAGGGCTCCATTTTTTTCTTAATTAACTTCGCTGAGATGACTGGACTTCATCTACAAAAATGTCATGATGATGCTTATAATAACCTCTGCCTTTATGCATCAGAGACTTCTGCGAGGGCAGTTGAAATAGAACATGTGGAAACACTTTTGCAAGATTTAAAATGTGGTGGAGGGATATTCTCAGGCTTCGTTTCCTAACACTGGATATCAGGTACCCTTAGGAGACGCAACCCTCTGGAGAAATGCTGACAAAGCAGATGTTTTCCTACGTGTGTGCTGTGTAGCAGACCCCAAACTGGCACAGGTGATGGCCAGGAAAAGGTGTTTCATGTAGGAATTTGTCATGTTTGACAACCAGGCCTTCTTCCCTCGTATGCCTTCTAGTCACTCTCTGTTATGAGTGAACAGCTGGTACTCACCAGGAGAGAGCAGCAGGGGAGATAAAAACCGCCCAGCAGTGCCCTGACCGGTGTGGCTCAGTGGACAGAGCGTCGGCCTGGGGACTGAAGGGTCCCTGGTTCAATTCCGTTCAACGGCATGTACCTTGGTTGCAGCCACATCCCCAGTAGGGGGTGTGCAGGAGATGGCTGATCGATGTTTCTCTCATCGATGTTTCTAACTATCCCTCTCCCTTCCTCTGTAAAAAAAATCAATAAAATATATATTTAAAACACACACACACGCACTCACACACAAAAACCCGCCCATCCAGTTGCCGGGGGTGGAGAATGTCAAGCAAAATCTGTAATCACCCCCTATAGATGGGAGGCTGTTGTCCTGAGGCAGTTATGGTTGTGGTGGGGACACGGTATCGTACCCACGTGTCATAACAAACCAAGGAACAGGATGCATAAGAAGGAATCGCTTCCCGAGCCACTTCCAGAGGAATGCCATATCGCGAGTCGGATGTGAGTTCTTCCAGACGTGAGTGGGTCTGTCCGCCATGGATGATGAGAGCCGCCGGGAGAGCGGCCTGGAATGGGGAGCTAGGGAATCAACCCCCGCTTCCCCGAGAAACAGCCTCCTGCAAGCACGCTTTCCAGCTGATCCCACGCCGGTTACCTGGGAGATAGAGTCTTGGAAACTGTTTATAAGAGTGCAAGCCATTCTCTTGCCCATGACGAGCCCCCACCACTCACAGGGAATGGAAAATAATTCAGAATTTGATCACGGCACATTCCTGTGTCAGAAACATGCGTTCAAACTTCCCTACCCCGATGCTTAAAAAGTCCTCACTCCTTAAGCACTGAATTCAAGAGAGTTGTTTTTTTTTTTTTAAATGTAATTTTATTGATTTCAGAGAGGAAGGGAGAGGAAGAGAGAGAGAGAGAGAGAGAGAGACATCAATGGTGAGAGAGAATCATTGATCAGCTGCCTCCTGCATGCCCCACACCAGGGATTAAGCCCACAACCCGGGCATGTGCCCTTGACCAGAATCGAACCCAGGTCCCTTCAGTTGCAGGCTGATACTCTATCCACTGAGCCAAACCAGCTAGGGCTTCATTTCGTTTGATTTCTGAATGAGGGTGGTTGTGAAACTGAACACGTAATTACAGACCTTCTTCTGATAATCCTAACCCTACCTCCACTCCGTAGGAATTGCTGCCCAATTGCCTTTCTTCACCCCGCCTCCTCCAACCCCTCCTGTGGCATCAGAAAGACCCATCTTCCCTGGTCAGACCTCTTAGGGGTATTTTTACTTCCATCTTTTACAAGTCCCTGTAAATGAACTGTTTGCCCCCAATATTTAGCATAAAATTAGCAGCGTTTGCATTTATTAAGTCAATCATCAGAATATTTTTTACAAACAATTTCTAAATTTATAACACATCTGCTTCTACTTAACTCAGTGTGCATTCTATAAGAAAAAATGATGGGTTTGGACCTCAAGAGTTTTAATATTTTCCCAGCTCTGACAATCTGTGTCTGTCACAGTCATCTCCTAAATGGCTTTAAAAAAAATTCTTAATTGATTTCAGAGAGGAAGGGAGAGGGAGAGATAGAAACATCAATGATGAGAGAGAAGCATCGATTGGCTGCCTCCTGCACGTCCCACACGGAGGACTGAGCCCGCTGCAACCAGGGTATGTGACCTGACCGGGAATTGAACTGTGACCTCCTGGCTCATAGGTTGACCCTCAAGCACTGAACCACACAGGCCGGGCCTAAATGGCTTTTTGATTTCTATTTTCGATGCTCCTAATTTGTCTCTATGAGTCTAGGATATTTGGTTACAATGGATCTGCTATTAACACTTATGGAGTGGATCCAGGTAATTTACTGCGAAGACTTCCAATGGGAGTCCATGTCTAATTACAAGATGGTTTACTACAACGCTTCTCTGACTTTCTCATTTACTTGCAAGCTACTTAGGAAGGAGAACAGCTTTATCTCTGGTGAGGGCATTAGTTACACCCCTGGGGATTGAAGAACCAGGGGCAGTCTGGTTATCTCAGTTAATGTGAGTTTGTGTTGATAGATACGAAAGTAAGGAAGATAAGACAGCAACCCAGCAACTATAAAGTCCAGCCTTGTTGTTCAGGAATCAGTAAAGATTCTTCCAGTAGCCTAGGAGCAGAAACGGTAAATCAACAAGAACTCCACTATAGACTGGAATCTCAGAGGGATGGAGAGAGGGTGGGGTATGTGTGTGGGAGTGGGTGGGAAGAGATCAACCAAAGACCTTGTATGCATCTATGCTAAGGTGACCAGATTTTAACATTGGTAAAACGGGACACCATTGATGGGAGAGGGGGGGAAGGGGGGTTCTTTATTTTTTACTACTTAAAATATTACAAAGAGTAGGATATATGTCTCTTTCCAAAAATTGGGACTTTTTAAAAATGCCACGAGACGAGGGACAAATTGTTAAAAATCGGGACTGTCCCACCAAAAGCGGGACGTCTGGTCACCTTAATCTATGCATAACCCAGGGACACAGACAATAGGGGGGTGAAGGCCTGGGGCAGGGAGAGGGAGGGTGTTCAGGCTAGAAGGGGTCAATGGGGAAAAAAGGGGGACATCTGTAATACTTTCAACAATAAAGATAAATCAAAAAAACAAACAAGAATTCTACTTGTCTTAACTGTGGAGGCAGCTGCCATTACTCTCCAAGTTGGCACCATTAGGGTCCCTGCTCCTCTCTCCATTTTGGCTGCTCCTAGCGGCGCTCCTTCACTTTCTATTTCTTATTCGGACTCCCTAAGGGGGGGCTCTGGTGTGTTGGGCCAGGTCCCTTCCAACCAGAATACCAGTACTGGGTATGTCTCCTTTCCCAGGCCACCCCCTGGCACATAAGTGGGTTTTTAAAAAATATATATAATTGGTTTCAGAGAGAAAGAGAGAGAGAGACACACGTCAATGATGACAGAGACTCATGGATTGGCTGTCTCCTGCACGCCCCCCACTAGGAATCGAGTCCAAAACACGGGCATGTGCCCTGACTGGGAATTGAACTGAGACCTCCTGGTTCATAGGTTGACGCTCAAACACTGAGCTGCACCAGGCCAGGCTACATGGGTTTCTTCGGATCATATATGAACCTTAGTCCAGTGAACTGTGGCCAGTGTGGAGAGTTCACATGACAGAAAATGGGATTCTACTCAGGCTTCAGCTGTGGGCAGAGTCTGTCCAGGACTTCGGGAAATACGGAAAACATGCAAAATGTTCAGTGTCAACAATACGGTAACCTCATAAAACCATGGAGCTGCTTCTCTCTCCTTAGTATTTTGGTGGAGGCATGCACTTTCTAAGGAAGCAGATAATCTCCACTTTGAAGTAAGTGAGATGATAGATTGAGCTTTGATTCACATAAATATTATTGGAACAACTTTTCTGAATTGTCTCGAAAGATCTTCTTCCTCCATTTATATAGAAAAGTCACAACCCTAGCCCGTTTGGCTCAGTGGATAGAGCGTCAGATGCCTGCAGACTCAAAGGGTCCCACATTCATTTTGGTTAAGGGCGCATGCCCAGGGTGCGGGCTCCATTCCCAGTGTGGGGTGTGTAGGAGGCAGCTGATCAGTGATTCTCTCTCATCATTGAATATTTCCATCTCTCTCTCCCTTTCCCTTCCTCTCTGAAATCAATAACAATTTATTAAAGAAAAAAGAAAAGTCACATATAATTTCAGTGTTTTTGGTCCTGGAACTTGAGGTCATACTCTCAAGGTCTGTTGTATACCTATGTGGGGACACCCCAAATTAGAAACCAGGGGTGTTGGTGTTTGTGTCTTATCAGCCCAAAATGTCTCAACCACCCCTTAGAACTTCCCACCCACAGTAGACAATCAAGTTCATAAGAGAATGAACAAGTTTTCAACATGTCTGGAGCTAAAAGGGATGGTTTTGAAAAAAAAAAAAAGCGTTCCCTCACTAATTTTTCTCTTATATGGCATAACAATGAATCATAAATAATTTTTACCCTTACTACCATTTTAACTGGATTCTTCTCATCTCTGCTAGCCCAACTAAAAAAAAAAAAAAAGCCAATAAATGAAAGGATTCAGAAAATGCTGATAAAATCAAATTATTATTGACTATTGCAGGTTCCAAAAGTTGGTTTTATTAGCCTTTGCTAAATTCTCAAATGACGGCTTTAAAAAAGTATGTGATTGCCCTAACTGGTTTGGCTCAGTGGATGGAGTGCCAGCTTGCGGACTGAAAGGTCAGGGCCATTTAGGTATCTTTAGATTAATAATGTAGGTATGTGTTCAGGTACAACTTTACCCTATTTACATAAAGAAACATAAAAAAATTCAAGACAGCCCTAACCAGTTTGGCTCAGTGAATAGAGCATCGGACTGCGGACTGAAGGGTCCCAGATTCGATTCCGATCAAGGGCATGTACCTTGGTTGCGGGCACATCCCCAGTGGGAAGTGTGCAGGAGGCAGCTGGTCAATATTTCTCTCTATCGATGTTTATAACTTTCTATCCCTCTCCCCCACCTCTGTAAAAAAAATCAATAAAGTATATTTTTAAAAAATTCAAGACATCCTTTGTAAAGGAGTTAGAAGATTCGTAGTTAAACATAGCAAAATAAAATACATTATGGCTCTTCAACCTCATATTTCTTTCCATCGAATTGCCAAAAGGTGTGCAAGCAATCAGCGACCTTCTTTAAAATTCTAAGTACAAGACTGCTAACGGGTAAAAATAAGAAAATTCCGTTTTTTCAATTTTAAGAAACTTCGGAAGAATACTCCTGTAGTCGCCATAAAAAGCATTGTCTTCATAATTCAGCTGAAGATGGAAATTCCCTGAAATGGGAAAGGCAGGCTATGAACCGGGGTTGACTTCAGGAATACTGAGAGCTTCCACCAATTTAAACCAATAAGATAAAAATAATAAAATAGCTATTTGGTTACCAACCTAGAAAAGAAGATGTTAAATCCCTGCAAATGGAAAAATGCTAAATGTGAATGAATTTATCCAACCTACCTTAGGCCAAATGGGCATTATATGAATTTCTCCTTCAAAGGGGCTTATCATAGCCCTTGAGCACTGTTGGAGGCACTGCACACTGGTGCAGCCACTATGGAAAACAGAATAGATTGTCCTCAAAAAGTTACAAATATGTATACCCCATGACCCAGCCATTCCACTTCTGGGTATTTATTCAAAGAAAATGAGAACACTCATTTGAAAAGCTACGTGCATCTTTACGTTCGTTGCAGTATTATTTGCAATAGCCAAGGTCTGGAAGCAACCCAGGTGTCCACTGATAGATAAACGGATAAAGAAGAGGAGGTATATGCATACGACAGAATGTAACGCAGCCATAAAAAAGAATGACATCTTGCCATTTGTGACAACACGGATGGATCTAGAGGATATTATGCTAAGTCAAATATCAGGCAGAGAAAGACAACCACCATATGGTTTCACTTCTATGTGGAATCTAAAAAGCAAACCAACCAACCAACCCCCCTGCCCGCCCTCCCCCCAAAAAACAAAACAACCAAAATCAGGCTCATAGAAACAGAGTCCGAACGGTGGTTACCAGAAGGGAGGAGTGGGGGATGGTTAGAACGGGTTAAGGAGAACTGTCAATAATATTGTGATGTTTATCTGGAGACAGACGATTGCCAGAACAAGGGGGATGATCACACTGTAAAGTATAAGAATGCTGTCACTATATTGTACAACTGAAACTAATATAACCCATGTAAGACTGTACAACAGCAATACTCAAATGAAAATCAGCATTTAAAAAGATTTATAATGAAGTCTACCAGCTCATTGAGAATAAGTACAGAAAACCGAAGAACTGAACATTTGTACGCACTGTACAGCGCTGTTTAGAAGGGACTGAGTTTGGATAACCAAAGTACCTTTCACTAGAGAAGATAAACTCTCTGCTGCAAGTGGAAACAGCTCTTCACAGTCCTTCAATGTTAATAATAACGGAATGCATCTGGGACAAAGGAACTCACACAAGCGGTCACACAGGTGATAAAAAGGCAGATTCTGGGATAAAATTCCTGAGACAGATGGACCCTGGATCTGATCTGATCATGAAATTCTTTTATTTATTTATTTATTTATTTATTTATTTATTTATTTATTTTATCTTTATTGTTCAGATTATTACAGTTGTTCCTCTTTTTTCCCCCATAGCTCCCCTCCTCCCATTTCCCACCCCAACCTCTGTCTTTGCCCCCCCACTGTCCTCATCCATACGTGTACAATTATTGTCCAGTCTCTTCACGCATCCCTAACACGCTTAACCCCCCAAAATTGTCAGTCCACTCCCTTTCTATGCCTCTGATTCTATTCTATTCACCAGTTTATTCTGTTCATCAGATTTTTTATTCACTTGATTCTTAGATTCACTCGTTGATATATATTTGTTGTTCATAATTTTTACTTTCCTTTTTCTTCTTCCTCATTCTCAAAGGATACCTTTCAGCATTTCGTATAATACTGGTTGGG
>PVJC01036846.1:0-17516 GCA_004026665.1 Murina feae | reverse complement strand
GGGTCCCCCACAACTGTCCTCCCCTGCAGGCCTGATTGCCCCCAACTGTCCTCCCTTTCAGGCCTGGTCCTTCCCAACTGCCCTCCCCTGCTGGCCTGATTACCCACAACTGCCCTTCCCTGCTGGCCATCTTGTGGTGACATCTTGTGTCCACATCTTGTGTTGGAGTGACGGTCAATTTGCATATTACCTCTTTAATAGATAGGATTCATTGTTAAATGATTACCAAAGTTAAGTTAATATATTCATCATCTCAAATTCTTACTATTTTTTGTTAAGAATTATTGAGATCTCTCAGCAAATTTCAAGTATGTAATATGGTATTATTGACTATAGTCACCCTGCTGTAGGTTAGATCTACAGTTTATTCATCCTGCATAACTGAAACTTTGTACCCTTTGACCAACATCTCTCCATTTCCCACACCACCCAGCCTGTGTAACCACTGTTCTATTCTCTGCTTCTCAGAGTTTGACATTTTTAGATTCCATATATAAGTGACATCATGTAGTTTTTGTCTTTTATGTCTGAGCTATTTCACTTAGCATAATGTCCTCCAAGTTCATTTGTTTTATTTTTTAAATTCTTATGATGAAGTAATTCAGTCTTACAAAGAGTACAGAGTACCCTATAATATATATGTGTATCTACTACCCAGTTTAAGAAGGTAAACATTACATATACAGTTGAAGTTTCCCTTTGTGCTCCAATCACATACCTTCCTCTCCCCTTAAACTCCTGAATTTGGAGATCATTTTTCCCATATATGTTTTTTACATTTTGACCAATACTACTACATATGTGTGCATACAAAAACAATATATGGTATTTTTTAGATGTTTGTATCCTTCTGAAACTTTATTTTTCTCAACTATGTTTATGAGATTTATCCATGTTGCTATTTGTAGCTCTAATCAGGAGTCCTCAAACTTTTTAAACAGGGGGCCAGTTCACTGTCCCTCATACCATTGGAGGGCTGGACTATAGTTAGAAAACAAACAAACTATGAACAAATTCCTATGCACACTGCACATATCTTATTTTGAAGTAAAAAAACAAGGCGGCAAAAACACCTGGCGGGCCGAATAAATGTCCTCGGTGGGCCGCATGTGGCCCGCGGGCCGTAGTTTGAGGACCGCTGGCACTAGTTCTAATTATCTCAGGCTATTCTATTGACATTTGGGGCTGGATGGTTACTTATTCTGAGGAGCTTTCTTATACATTAAAGGATATTTAGCAGTATTCCTGGCCTCTATCCACTACATCCCAGTAGCACTTTCCACTCCTCCTTAGTTGTGATAACCAAAAATGTCTTCAGACATTGTCAAATATTCCTTTGGTGGTGAAATCTCACCTCCCAGTGAGAATCATTATTTTAGTTCATTCGTTTTAATTACTGTGTCATTAATTATTGTATATAGTAGTACACTACCACCTATTTATGCATATTTTGGTTGATAGACATTTAGGTTATTCCCAAAGTTTTAACTATTAGGAACACTGTTATAATTAGCATTTTTGTTCATGTTTTCGTGTGAACATGTGTGAGACTATCTGTAGGGTAATAAATATGCTTAGAAGTGTACATGTTGAGTTCTAGTATATGCATGTCCTTAACTCTACCAGGTATTGCCAAGCAGGTTCCATATGACTATACTAATTTATACCCTTACCAGCTGAATAAGAGCGATCCTGTTATTTCACATCCTAACCAACACTTGGTATTGTCAGATTTGGAAATTTTTATCTAAGCTTCCCAGACAAGAAAAAGCTAAATGAGTTTGTTACCACCAAACCAGTATTATGTTAAAGGTTCTTTTAGAAGAAGAGAGAGAAGGAGGAAGGAAGAGGAGGTGGAGACAGAGGAACATGGTTAAAATAATAAAATGTCAATAAATATCTACCTATCAATAAATCACTTTAATTGTAAAGGGCTTTTCAGCGGTTCTCAACCTGTGGGTTGAGACCCTTTTGGGGGTCGAACGACCCTTTCACAGGGATTGCCTAAATACATCCTGCATATCAGATATTTACATTATGATTCATGACAGTAGCAAATTATAGTTATGAAGTAGCAATGAAAATAATTTCATGGTTGGGGGTTACTACAACATGAAGAACTGTATTAAAGGGTCTCAGCATTAGGAAGGTTGAGAACCACCAGCTTAAATGATCCAATCAATAGACATATAGCTAAGAAAACAGGACCATATATCTGCTGTTTGCAATAGACACCTCAGAAAGGAAGATACAGACTAAAAATACAAGGATAAAAAATATTTCATGCAAGTAGTAATAAAAAAGAAGCTGGGGTAGTAATACTTATATCTGACAAAATAGACTTTAAATCAAAAGCTATCATAAGAGACAAGGAAGGACATTACATAATGATAAAGGGAGCAAGCCAACAAGAGGATATAACCTTTGTAAACATTTATGCACTCATCATAGGAACACCTAAATATGTAAAAGAAATCTTGATGGACATAAAGGGAGAGATTGGCAGTAATACAGTCATAGAGATTTCAACACCCCATTGAGATCAATGGATATATTTTACAGACAGAAAATCAGCAAGGAAACAGTAGCCTTAAGTTATACAATAGATCAAATGGATTTAATAACCCATGGACACAGACAATAGTGTGGTGAAGGCCTGGGGTGGGGTTTGGGTTTGGGATAGAAGGGGTTGATTGGGAAAAAAAGGGGACATCTGTAATGATTTCAATAATAAAGATAAATTAAAACAAATTACCCAGGCAGAATTGTATTGAAAAAAGCATTACATTTTACTGTCTAATTTATTGAGAATTCAGAAACCTTTCCTAAAGTATGGGAACAATTTTAGGGGGATTTAAAAAATAATATTTTAACTTATGTGATCAGCTTTATTAAGTGGTTTTGAGCAGTTAGACTTCATTGCACGTCATGTTTGTATTCAACTTCTGCAGTTTCTGTTTTCAAACCAGACATGATGATCTAATCATAATACTGTTCTTCCTTTTGGGAAATGTTATTACCGATGGTGATTACCTAATCTGTGTTTAGGGAGTGACTCAAAATACTTGAATAATAACTAGAAGTTATTTCCCCTCAATGTTGCTGGATGCTCTTGTTCTCCGCGTTGCCTCTACTAATAGCTGCATGGCAGATTTGTTTCTTTGATATTGTGATCTCCCAGAAGCCTACATTCCCCCCCCCCCACATCATATGAAATTGTTATGCTCTTACTCTGTTTTATGAGTTATTTTCCTAAATGCAATGGGCAGTTAAAAAATGTTCCTGACTTTGGACCTATGTTTGAAACATTTAAAATTCAGATGATGGACATAACATATATTACAAAATCAATTAGAGTTGTGTGGATATGTATATCTAATCTAATAAAAGAGTAATATGCAAATTAACCATCTCTCTGGGATATCTAAGCCACACCTACCAGCCAAGCCATGCCCACCGGCCAATCAGAGCAGCTGTATGCAAATTAACCCAGCCAAGATGGCGGCCGGCAGCCACAGAGCTAGAGTAAACAGCAGGCTTCCATTGCAACTGCCTGCCTAGGCTAGCTGAGCCTCTGCTTATGGTAACAGTGTTTCAATTATAGAAGCCACGGAGCTGAAACAAACAGGAGGCTTTCTTACCTGCCTAGGCCTCAGCTCAAAGCAACAGTGTTTCAATTATAGAAGATAAATAAACCCCAGAAACCTGATTCCAGCCAGCCTCGCTGGGACCTTGGGTCAGTGGGAGCTGTGGGCAGGCTGAAAGCCTGAAAACGGCCCTCAGCTCCTCACCCAGGCTGGCCAGCTACCTCAGTAGGGACTTGAACCCTGAAGGGACTGTGGGAAGCCTGAAAATGGCCTTCAGCCCATCACCCAGGCTTGCCACACCCCCATGGGGTGAGGGTCCACATTGGGGGGCTTGGCCAGCCTGCAAACAGCCATCAGAGCCTCACCCAGGCTGGCCAAGCACACCAGCAGGTGGACATCCCCTGAGGGGTCCCAGACTGCGAGAGGGCACAGGCCAGGCTGAGGGATCCCCCAAGTACACAAATTTTTGTGCACTGGGCCTCTAGTATGAGTGGTATGAGGGAGATGGAATTCCTCTGATGTTTTATGTGAAAAGTTCAATTTAAATAGAAGAAAAAACAGGTGAAGTATGAAGTCAGAAATATATATTATTCATAGATGATTTGACATGCATAAATATATGTGGTCGGAAATGTGGCTATATTAATGTAATTTTCATTCATGCTCAGAAATTCTTTACTTCTTAATATATACTTCCGAGTTGAATTATTCAGTTACTTTAAAAGTGCCTTTCTGTTTTATCGTCTCTCAATAATCCTGGGAGATGCTCCAGTACTTTGATCTGTGACATACCCTACAATAAAACTGTATTACAATATTACATTCCTAACTAACCAGGTAAACTAGTTTTCATTTGCTGAGTATATTGTAGTTTGTTACAAATACTTGACATTTTCCCATAAAGCAATGTAGTCCATTTTGATCATGTACCTACATCAACCTCAGAAGCCCCATTTGACCCATAAAATATCTGATTGAGCTGTATAGTACTAAATCTGAGTGTTCTGTCCCGGAGGAGGAAAGAGGAAGGGAGTCAATCTCCTTTCTTAGTCACAGGACTAACTGTAGGCACAGTTTTCATAGGATTTGTTTGTTTAGACATTATTCCACTTCCCTTTTCATACCCATCGCTGCTTGCCAGTGACCCTCTATCTAGATCCTAAAGCCTCATGCTTGCCTTACGTACCCTACCATGGACTCATCACCTGGGCCTGTGAGTTCCCTTCATCTCCACTATCCTTTGATCACAGTTACCTTTCCTGTCCCATCTGGACCTCTGTTTTTGTATGAACTGATCTTATATAGGTATTAGGAGGTTTAGTTCTGGCCATCAGCCCCTGAAACTATCAAAGAGGAATTTGTATTTGAAAAAGAGGATACAATGTCTGTTAAGACAACTGACCTGCATTATTAAAAAAATCACTTCATGAGGGAAAAGAGATATAGGGGAGGGACTGTTCTAGGTTAAATGTACAAAACAGACACAGCCAAATGGTGAATGTGAATCCTGTCCGAATCTTGAGCTGTGGAAAAAAAAGCTGTAAAAGATGTTGTTGGGACATTTGAGGTAATGTAAATAAAGAATGTGTATTAGATAAAGTACAATCATTAATTTTCTTAGCCATGACAATAGTATTGTAGTTATGCAGGGGTCCTTATTCTTTGGAAATGCATTATGATTTCTAAAACTTACATTTAAATGGTCTAGAAAAAAAGAGAACATGTATCAAAAATGTTAACAATTGTTGAATTCATGCAGAAGATATACAGATAGATCTTCATTGTACTGTTTCATCTCATATGTGTGGTTGAAATTTTTCATAATAAAAATGTGGGGGGAAAGGGAATGTATGCATTAATAGAATCTAAAATTAAATTTTGCTCAATGGAAAATTCAGGCAGTATGAAGAATTTGTTTATGAGCTTGAGTAGCTAGTTTTAGCTCCTCTAAACTAATTCAGTTCTACTGCTTCTTCCCTTATTCCACTTATCATTCATTTAAAGATTCAGATTTTGTTCTATTGGTAACTAGTGCTCTGGCTAGAGGAAGAAAGGTGGACTTTCTCAGGGCAGTGACAGCTTATTTTTACATATAGATTGTTTGTAAATCATATATTACCAGAATGTGAAAACTTATGTGGTGTGGTTCATTAGGGATCATGATTTTTTTTAAAAAAATCTTTATTGTTGAGGGTATTACAGATGTCTTCCCCAGTTGCCTTCCTCCACCTAGTTCCTGCTCTGCCCCAGGCCTTATACCACCTTATTGTCTGTGTCCATAGGTAATGCATATCCTATATAATAAAGAGCTAATATGCAATTGGTCATCATGCCCTCACGCCGGCACACTGTAACCACTCAGACACTCAACACTGGGGAGAGAGGAATGGAAACCAGCCAGGCTGTGGCCCGGGAGAGGGACAAGCTGCCTGTCTGGTGGTCCCGGGCGCCAGCGGCTGCACCTGTGACTGGCCCGGGAGAGGGACAAGCTGTCTGCCCTGTGGTCCCAGGCAACAGCGTCTGGGGCTGTGGTCTGGGAGAGGGACAAGCTGCCTGCCCTGTGGTCCTGGATGCCAGCAGCTGTGCCTGTGGCCCAGGAGAGGGACAAGCCACATACCCTTCGGTCCCGGGTGCCAGCGGCTGTGTCTGCATCTGTGGCCTGGGAGGGGTATAAGCCACCCGCCCTGCAGTCCCGAGTGCCTGTGGCTGTGGCCTGGGTGAAGCTGCCTGCCCATGGTCCCCTGAGGCTGCAGCTGGCCTGGGTGAAGGTGGCCCGGGTCCTGGGTGCTTGCAGCCTGCTGGAGGAGGGAGTCCTGGGTCCCAGGTAGGGGTTGAGGCAGAGGCATTTAGGGGCCAGCAGGGGAGCAGTTAAGGGCAATCAGGCCAGAAGGGGAGCAGTTAGGGGTGATCAGGAAGGCAGGGAGAGGTGGTTAGGGGCAATTAGGCAACACACTGTACACCTTAAACTACACAATGTTATAAGTCAGTTACATCTCAATTTTTACAAAAGGTATAAAAAGCCTGGCTGATGTGGCTCTGTGGTTGAGCGTCAACCTATGAACCAGGAGGTCATGGTTCAATTTCCAGTCAGGGCACATGCCAGGCTTGCTGGCTCGGTCCCCAGTAGGGGGCCTGTGGTAGGCAGTCCATCAATGTTCTCTCTCTTCTTTGATGTTTCTTTCTCTCCCTTCCTCTCTGAAATCAATAAAAATTTTTTTTTCTAAAAAGGTATAAAAAGTTATATTGTGAAAATTCTTTTTTCTTATGCATATCCCCTAACTACCCAGTTCTCCTCACCAAAGGAGACTGCTGTTTTCATGGGATATATTAGGTTAATCTATATGAAATTGCCAGCATTTGACTTCTTTGATATGCAGCAATGGGAATTTTATGCAGTTTAAACTAAGATCAGTGAAAAAAGAACAGATTCCTATTTTCATGGAATTTTCATTCCAGTGGAAGTTGTATTAGTTAATTATTTTAGTGTAATAAATTACCCCAAAATGTACTGGCTGAAAACAAGTATTTATTATGTCAGAGTTTCTGTGTGTCATGAAATTGGGATTGGTTTAGCTATGTGATTCTGGCTCAAGGTCTCTGATGAGGTTGTAGTCATTATGTTGGCTGGAGCTGCAGGCATCTAAAGGCTTAACTGAGTCTGAAGAACCAACTTCCGTCCGGCTGGTGTGCTCAGTGGATTGGGCATTGTATTATGCACCAAGAGGTTACTGGTTCAATTCCTGGTCAGGACATATGCCCAGTTTGTGGGCGCCATTAGGAGGCATGCAGGAGGCAGCCAATTGATCAATCGATGTGCTCTCTCTTATTGATGTTTCAATCTCTGCCTCCCTTTCCCTTCCTCTCTAAAAAATAAGTCAATAAAAACATCCTATCTAATAAAAGACTAATATGCAAATTAGGCATCACTCCATCGCAAAGATGGCCACCCCCATAGCTACAAGATGTGGCACCCAGTCTGGCTCAGCCCCGCCACTGAAGTGGAAGGCCTGTTAGCCAGACAGGTGGTGGAGGAGGTGGGGGAGCCTGAGGGGTGGAACAGGTGATCAGAGGGAGCTGGAGGTCCCCTGCTCAAGCCAGAGGCCTTTGCCAGAGGCCTCAGGCATGCGTGAGGGCAGAGCCGGTGATCGCAGAGGCCTGGGCTCTGTGAAGCCGGGAGTTGAGCTTGGGGTCCCCTGCCCAGGCCTGCAGCCTCAGGCAGAGACTGCAGCTCTGGGCAGGGGCAGAGCCAGTGATTTCAGGGGTCTGGGGTCCCCTTCCCAGGCCTGCATTCTTGGCCAGAGGCTTCAGGCCTGCGCAGGGTCAGAGCCAGCGATTTCAGGGGTTTGGGAGTCCCCTGCTCAGGCCTGCATCCTCTGCCAGAGGTTACAGGCCTGGGCAGGGGTGGAGTTGGGATTGGAGGGGTAGAGGTGGAGCCGGTGATTGGAGTGAACTACAGAGGAAACACCTTTTCTTACCACTCATTGGCTAAACTCCCTGTATGCCACTGGTAATATTCTTAGTAACTTGGGTAATAAGAATCCAAAAAGGCAATCTAGAGTTTTTCCACCACACTCCTGGAGAAAAAAAAAATGAAGGTCCACTGCTGGAGGGCTAAGAAATGTCATATCCTGCCTTAGCCAGTTTGGCTCAGTGCATAATGCCTCAGCCTGCTGACTGCAGGGTCTGGGTTCAGTTCTTACCAAGGGCACATACCTAGATTGCAGGCTCCTCTCTGGCTGGGGCCCAGTTCAGGGCATATGCAGGAGGTAACCAGTCAAAGTGTTTCTCTCACTTTGATGTTTCTGTTTGTTTTTCCCTTCTCTTTCACATTCTTAAAAATCAATAGAAACATATCTTCAGCTGAGGATAAAAAAAGAGAAAGAAATGTCATATCCTATGAAAGACACATCTTGAAAATGCCTAAAGAAAGTTGTCATTTTTTCATGGTGAAGGGACTGAAGGCTGTGTTGATGAAAACACCTTGGTGGCTGTGGTGACTGGCAGTGGCTGCAGCAGCGGGGTGATGGGGCTGGCGGCTTCCCCTGATTAGCCTGGTCACCTCCCACAAAGGGAGGCCAGACTGCGGCTTAGGCCTGCTCCCCAAGGGAGCAGGGAGCGGGCCTAAGCCATCAGTAGGACACCCCCTGAGAGCTCCCAATATGTAAGAGAGAGCAGGCTGGGCTGAGGAACCCCCCTGCCCAGCAGTGCACGAATTTCGTGCACCAGGCCCCTAGTATTTTTTAAAAAGAATCAACTTCCAAGACAGTTCACTTACCTGGCTGTTGTCAGGGAGCCTCAATTCCTCCACACATGAACCTTTTTATAAGATTGCTTGAGTATCCTCATGATATGGCAAGTGACTTTCTCCAGAATAAATGATTCAAGACAAGACCAGGAGGAAGCCACAATGACTTTTCTCACCTTTTTGCAGTGTCTTTTATGACCTTGTCTTAGAAGTCACACCTTGTTGCTTTCACCATATTCTATTTGTTGGAAGCAAGTCACTGAGCCCAAGACACACTCAAGGGAGAAGGAATTAAATTCCACCTCTTGAAGCAAGGAGTCAACAAAGAATTGTGAATATGCTTTAAAACCATCACAGGAAGACAGATAAAAAACAATAAACATAATAAGTAAATTATAGACTACATTAGAAGATGGTAAGTTCTGTGAAAAAAGAAAAATAGAGCAGAGGTAAAGGAAATCAGAGTGTGTTTATTGAAAGATGTAGGTTGCAATTTTAAACAGATTCGTCAGTGTAAGACTCATTAAGAAGTTTAGATTTGAGTAAAGACTTGAAAGAGATCAGGAAGTTAGCAAAGCAGATACCTAGAAGAAGAAAGTCCCAAACCAGGGGAATAGTGAAAGCAGAAGCCCTGAAATGAGACTTACATGAGGTGAGAGAAAAGAATACTGTCTATATTTTATTAGTACTACTATTGGCCTGATGCACAGATTTGTGCACATGGAAAGGAAATTAATTAGAAGAAATATTTTAATATTACTATTCATCCTTTCTCTGTAATAGGAGTGTGAACCAAATTCACAATCGACAATGACAGATCGAAACATACGTGTGCGATTGGTGCCAGCGAGAGTTTTATATGTATCATGCATGTGTGAGTCAACATTTATTTTTAAATGCCAGTGCACATCATACGTACTGGCCGGTCAGTCGGTCGGATGGTCAAATGGACATATGGTCGGTCACTTAGCTTTTTATAAATATATATATTTTCAATTGAGGAGGTAAGGAAAAGTGAAGAAGTATTATTTCCATGGCTGAAATGAATGAATTCGTTGTTTCTAATAGGAATGTAAAGAAGAAATCAAAATGGATCCAAGTATGGGTGTGAATTCTGTCACCATCTCTGTTGAGGGGATGACGTGTAGTTCCTGTGTTTGGACCATTGAACAGCAGATTGGAAAACTGAATGGTGTACATCATGTTAAAGTAAGTTACTCTTTGGGAATTAGTGAAGTTAGAGATTTCAGAATGGGTATCGCTTTTCAGTGAAGTAAAGAGTTTATACTTTTTTTGCCATTTCGGGTTTGTGTTGTTTTTTCCCCTCAAGGATATATACTTCTGTCTCTACAACATTCTTGTCTATGATTCAGACTTCTCATAAGATCTTGAACAAATTGACTTCAGTTTCCCTTGTTTTTATTATAAGTAAACTAGGGGCCCGGTGCACGAAATTCGTGTACGGCTAGGTGGGGGAGGGGGAAGGCAGACTGGGAGGTCCCTCAGCCGGACCTGCACCCTATCCAATTCAGGGGCCCTCAGGAGATGTGCTACTCATGGCTTGGGCCCACTCCATGTGGTTCTCTGCTCTCTGCCAGGCCTGTCTGCTCCACACCACAGGATGGGCAAGCAGGCCCTGCTGGATGCTTCCTGTGGGGTCCCCGATGGCTGGCTCGTGCCCCCTGTCCTCTCCTCCTCAGCCACCACCCTGGCTGAGGGCAGTTGGAGGCTCCCCAATGGTTCTGGTTCGCCATGCCCCCTGGTCCCATCATCAGCAGCTCCTGCCCCAGCAGAGGCCTGGCCCAGGCAGTGGCTGGAGGGTCCCCAAGCCTCTGGCTCACCATTCCCACTGGTCCCGGTGGCTGGGGGCTCCCCGATGCCTCTGTTCACCATGCCCCCTCATCCTGTTTTCCACAACCACCGCCCCAGCCAAGGCCCAGCCTAGGCGCTGGCTGGGGGTCCCCATGCCTCTGCTCACCGCACCCCCTCCTCCCATCTTCCGCAGTCACTGCCACAGCCTAGGCCTGACCTGGGCGGTGGCTGGAGGGTCGCTGATACTTCTGTCACACCACGCTCCCTCATCCCGTCTTCTGCAGCCACTGCCTCAGCCAAGGACTGGCTGTGGCTGTGGCTAGGGATCCCTGATGCCTCTGCTCTCCGCACCCCCTCATCCCGTCTTCCGTCTTCCGCAGCCACTGCCCCAGCCTAGGCCCGGCTCAGGCAGTGGCTGGGGAGTCCCTGATACTTCTGGCTTGCCCCGCCCCCTTGTCCTGTCTTCCGCCAGGCCGCGCTCTCCGCGTCCCCTCATCCCGTCTTCTGCAGCCACTGCCTCAGCCTAGGACTGGCTGAGGCGGTGGCTAGGGATCCCCAATGCCTCTGCTCTCCCTGCTCCCTCATCCTGTCTTCCGCAGCCACTGCCCCAGCCTAGGCCTGGCTCGGGCAGTGGCTGAGGGGTCCCTGATGCCTCTGCCTTCCTACGCCCCCTGGTTCCGTGGTCTGTAGACACCGCCCCAGCAGGGGTCACCACCAGGCCTCCTCCTCCCGTCTTCCACAACCACCGCCCCAGCCAAGGCCCGGCCAGGTCATTGGCTGGGGGGTCCCGATGCCTTTGGCTCACTGTGCCCCCTGGTCCTGGTGTCTCCTGGCCCCCTGGTCCTGTCTTCCACGCTGCCTCCCCAGCTGCCTCCAACGGCCTGCACTGCACCTGGCCGTGCCAGGCCGCCTGAGCCGCTGCTGTCTCCGTGACTGCCAGCCGCCATCTTGGCTGGGTCAATTTGCATGCAGCCACTCTGATTGGCTGGTGGGTGTGGCTTACCCCATCCCGGAGAAACGGTTAATTTCAATATTACGCTTTTATTAGTTAAGATTGGCTAATTGGCATATAGTGATTCTTTATGAAGTTTGATATAAAATTTCCTTACTTCAAGAGTCATGCATGTGAAGTGTGATGTGATAGAGCAGAGGTAAAGGAAATCAGAGTGTGTGTTTATTGAAAGATGTAGGTTGCAAGTTTATATTGAGTATCCTCATGACATGGCAAGTGACTTTCCACAGAATAAATGATTCAAGACAAGACCAGGAGGAAGCCACAATGACTTTTCTCAATATGTGGGTAATTCTTTTCCATGTTTGAAACTGTAGGTGATTTTTTTTTCACATTAGAGTTTCATATTCATTTTAGCCAACGAGGGCAAAGTAAGCTTTGGATCCATTTTTACTATATATATGGTGGGAAAGAAGTATTTCTCTCATATGTTATCTATACTACACACTCTGGTCAGCTAAGATTGTGTTGATGGTTGTGGCTAAATTTTTAAAATTTACATAGTATAATAAATCTTCTGCTAAGTTTTCTGCCCTGAAGGCATCCTTAGGCAGACTTAGATATGAATTTTCCACTTTCTCATGCTCCAGAAGTAAGACTTTCTTTTGCATTCACCATCTCCTTCACATAACTCCAGTCTTGGAGGCTCTCCAGCCCCTCTACAAGTATGTTGCTTTCTTTCATTTGCTTTGGGGAGAAAGCCAAGTTGGAAGTGCTGAGACGTGACAATATTTACTCTACTGCATGTTTTGTTAAATTAGTTTATCTTTAAAATATTCAACTTTATAAAAACATTTTGTAATTTTTTTCATTAATTTGTAACTATCCAAAAAATTAGATGGATATTTTTCAGGATATTTTGTTGATATGAAAAGAGGATGACAAAAGTAACTCTACAACCTTCAGCCCCAAAACTTTAAAAACAAGTCATTTCATTTCAGTGAGTAATAAGTATGATGATACCTGCACTTGATTTTATCCTCAGATGAAATAAATTAAACCTCCTCCACGTGATGTAAGGTGGCCAATGCTGGGGGCAGGAATAGAAGCCAAGTCTCACTAATTGTTGGTGCTAATTGCAGTAAAGCTAATTGCATCAAAAAACTAGTTCACAAAATTTTCCTCCAAGGGCCTTATGTACTTATTTTTTGTCTGGCAAATTATTTTAGATTAGTGTTTGTTCTTCCAACATATCCATGTATAAATGAAGGACTAAATTCTACTTTAACATTTGAAAGTCCATTCCTCTCTAGATTCCCCCCAAAATTCTATTGCACCCCACTCTTATGTAAGGGTGCTGTTTCCACTTCATCTTTCTAGAATTCACTTCTGTTTAATAAAGCTTGTTTAAGGCCAGATAAATGTGTTTGAACTGGATTAAGTGTAAAGGAAAAGTAGCAGTGATGTAATGTTAAAGCACTTTGTGTTATCAACAGTGGATCCCAGTGACAGAGATTTACAGCTGTACTTTCCAGGGCATGTTCACAATTTGATTGCTAAGAACAAAACGAAACACACTTTCTCTGTCTTTTCCAGCTCATTTCTCCTCCTTTAGTCAAAAGCCCATATGGTATAGAGTATAATTTTGACCTTTCTTCTTTTTTCCTTTCTTTAAAACATTTTGCTGGATGGGGGAGGATGAAGAGGATAAAGGAGGCTAAATACAAGGGGACAAAAGGAGACTAGACTTTGGGTAGTGAGCACAAAATAGAGCATACGGATGTTGCATTATGAAGTTGCAACTTGAAATTATATAATGTTATTAACCACTGTTATCCAATATATTTAATAAAAAATATTTCACTAACTGTTAAGTCTTCTAGGCCCAGAGATAGATTTATTTTGAAGTTAATGAAGCTTAAGTTTCAGTGAGTGACCTCTTCTGAGACACTGGATGGGGTCTTAGCAATGTGTTCACATGGTTACATGTTTTTGCAAAAGTGAAATACTTTAACCACAATCCTTTAAGCCTATTGTCTATTGCCACTTTGAGTCCCTTTCTGTTAGACTTCCCTCTGTGTTGGGTGGCACTGGATGTGCCAGGGACATTTTGAAGATCTAAGGGGAGGGTCAGTGGGATGTGTTTAGTTTGGTGTTAGAATATTTGACTATATGTGGTTCTTAATCACTTGTGGGTATAGTTACATTTTTGCTAGAAATTCTGGTGTAGCAATGGCTTTTAGTAATGCTCCTATCACCCACTCACTCACCCAGTATTTTGGTATAAAGGTATAGGGCCCATTGTAAAAGTTGTAAATAGCTGTTATCAATTCAAAGAGTATTTAAAGTTAATCACTGCACAAGTAAACTTTTCTGAAATTCCCTGAAATCTTAAAGCTCATATATGAAAGAAACTGATAGTTTTCCTGAATTTGATAACAGCTCAAAATTTATCAATATCTATTTGTGACATTGAAAGAAAATTTTCTAAACCCCCATTAACAAAAAAAAATATTTTGACCTACAGGATCAAAGACAATTATCTCTTTTCTCTATATTGATAAATATTTTTATAAAATCATTGTTAAATGAAGCAGCAGAGTATACAGCCAAAAATATAGGAAAATAAAATATTATACAGGTAGGTGTATCAGGCATTATTAGTAAACATGTTATTTTATGGATTTTATGGTATTGCTAACTTTTAAAATTTTATAAATTTTAATTTTGTTGCTTATTCAGAATATTTTTACTTCTCTACAGAATTTTGTTTTTGTTTTTTAGTCTCATTATTTTTCTTAAAGACAGTTCCCCAAAATGTTCAAGCTTCAGAGGCCACAAAAGGTGGATTCACCTTTTTCTAGGAATCATATAGAAAATTGTCCATGCCCTAATTGGTTTGGCTCAGTGGATAGAGCGTTGGCCTACGGACTCAAGGGTCCCAGGTTTGATTCCAGTCAAGGGCATGTACCTTAGTTGTGGGCACATCCCCAGTAGGAGGAGTGCAGGAGGCAGCTGATTGATGTTTCTCTCTCATCGATGTTTCTAACTCTCTATCCCTTTCCCTTCCTCTCTGTAAAAATTCAATAAAATATATTTAAAAAAAGAAAAGAAAATTGTCCACACCCAGATATAATTTATAGTCAGAATTTACTTTTAAATGTTAATATATAAATACTAGTGGTCCAGTGCACAAAATTTGTGCACATTAAAAGGAAATTAATTAGAGGAAATATTTTAATATTGCTATTTGCCCTTTCTCTATTATAGAAGTGTCAGAGATGAAAGAAAATTAGCAAAATGTATATGAAAATCTCCCTCCTGTCAGAGTCTGGGGTGTGTCTCAGGACCCAGACTTAAGTCTCCACACACCCGCACATGCCTCGATATCACGCAAGACCCAGACCCGCAGCCCCACCCCTGTCAAGCCCTGTAGGGTGGGGGAGCGAAGTCTCAGGTCCCCTGTCAAGTCCCGCCGGGTGGGGGGCGCAGCCTCAGGTCCCCCAGCCCAGTGCTGGGGTGGGGGGCTTGGCCTCAAGTCCCCTGGCCTGGCTTCAGGTACCCAGGCCCCTAATGCTGGGGCAAGGGGTGCGGCCTCAGGTGCCCTGGCCCCAGCGTGAGGGTGCAAGGGCGTGACAACCATTTGAATATTACCTCTTTATTATATAGGATGGCTCACTTTTTAACAAATGTCAAGGTTTAAAATTTCTAGATAATAGTTTCTGAGATTGCATTTACTAAGGCTAATGTGCAGTCAATTTAAAACACGATTTGGAGAGGACCTTATTTCAACTAACTTAAGAAGTTCTGGTAGCATTTGGAATAAAACTTTGATATGAAGTGACATAATTGTTTTGTTAAATCGAGTGGGTTGTTTTATTGAAAAAATTCTCCAGTGGAACAGATTAGAGCTTTAAAAGAATTCAAGGAAAGTGAATGGTCAAGGAGTCTCTAATTATTCAATAAGTAGAATGGATGATTATTTCTCTTTGCAGCTTCAGCATTAAAAACATTTTGGGAATTTTCCCTTAAATTGTAAAGTTTTTAAATGACTCTAATACTCTTGATTGTCCTTGTCAAAACTGGACTTTAAAAGGATTAGCCTGAAGTTTAATTTAATCACCCTAGTGGTCTGTTCAGGGGGAAAATGAAATGGGCAGATAATGTGAAGGTCTTTCTGTGGGATTGGTTGGCCTTTCTGAAAGTGAAATGTAAAAACAAATTTAATTAGCTATAAGTACTGAATGACTCCAAAGGTTAATGCCTTATTAGCAAATTACTTTGTCCTTCAAACTTAAACTGCTAACTCTTAGAGTACTTTTTGCCTTTATGCAGATAAAGAAAGGCTGCCATCCGTTCTGCTAATGTAGACTATCCTTTTATTTATTTTTTAGAATTGAATTTATTGGGGTGACATTGGTTCCAAAACCATACAGGTTTCAAGTGTGCAATTCAATAAAACATCATCTGGACACTGCATCATGCACTCATCGCCCCAAGCAAAGTCTCTTTCTGTCCCCATTCTCCCTCTCCCTCCACCTTTGCCTACCACCATCTAGTCCCCACATCCTTTCCCTCTGGCTATCACCACGCTGTGTTGTCTGTGTAATATCGACTATCCTTTAAAAAAATGACAACCTAGATATTAGCAGTAATTAAATTCATCCTGTGGATGAATACATTTCTTGTTTCCCTTAAAAGTAACTTTTAAAAATATGTTTTCATTGATTTTAGAGAGAGGAAGAGAGAAGGAGAGAGAAACATCATCAATCGGCTGCCTCCTGCATGCCTCCTACTGGGAATTGAGCCTGCAATCCAGGCATGTTCCCTGATCGAGAATCGAACTGGTGAGCTCTTGGTACATGGGATGACATATAACCAACTGAGCCACACTGGCTGGGCGAAAATAACTATTTTTTTTTCTTTTTTTCTTTTCTTTATTGGCCAAGGTATTACAAATGTGTCCTCATCTCCCAATAACCTCCAACCCCCCCCCCCGCCACTCATGCTCTCATCCCCCTGTTGTCTAGGTCCATTGGCTTGGCTTATATGTATGCATACAAGTCCTTCAGTTAATCTCTCCCCTCCCACCCTCACCACCCCACCCTCCCCCTCCCCCATCGCTGCTTCTCTGTCTCCGGATCTGTTCCTGTCCATCAGTCTATGTTGTTCTCTATATTCCACAAATGAGTGAGATCATATGATATTTATCTTTCTCTGACTGGCTTATTTCACTTAGCATAATGCTGTCCAGTTCCATCCATGCTGTTGCAAATGGCAAGAATTCCTTCTTTTTTACCACAGTGTAGTATTCCATTGTGTAGATGTACCACAGTTTTTTAATCCACTCATCTGCTGATTGGCACATAGGCTGTTTCTAGATCTTAGCTATGGTAAATTGTGCTGCTATGAACATAGGGATGCCTATATCCTTTCTGATTGGTGTTTCTGGCTTCTTGGGATATATTCCTAGAAGTGGGATCACTGGGTCAAATGGGAGTAAAATAACATTTTTAATTCTTGAGAAAGTAACATATGTAAAGAGTTAAAACACTCTCCCAAAGGAAACCAGTCATCAGTTTGCTATGTCAGTATCCTTCCAGAAATAGACTATGAATATAAAATGGTTATATGTGTTATATATATCCATATGTGTGTGTATGTATGTATGTGTGCACACACACACACACACACACTGTACATATTGTTCTGCTTCTTGCATTTTTCATTTAGCAAATGTATCTTAGATACTGCTCCAAATGAGCGTATAGAGATCAATCTTTTGCTTTTTTTTTTGTGGTTTGAATTTTCTCCCAATGTATATGCATTTCTTTTTTTTAATTATCCTTATTGTTCAGATTATTACAGTCGTTCCTCTTTTTCCCCCCATAGCTCCCCTCCTCCCAGTTCCCACCCCACC
>PVJC01036845.1:0-17523 GCA_004026665.1 Murina feae | reverse complement strand
CCTAAGCCTCAGTTGTGTCACCTGTAAAATGGGCATAATAGTGTTAATACTGTAAGGATTTTTGTTAACATTGATAACACCCTCAAATCACACACACATAAAATGCAGATAGGTCTTACAATTCGATAGTTATAGAGATTTCCCAAAATGGATATAATATGGATATAATGCCTCACTGCTGAGTATGCCATCAATAAAATATGTAAGATCTTTTAGTGAATGCTGTCCCCAGTCCTCCTCGAAATTTGCTTTGGGAAATTCAGACTCAAAATTCAGCAAGAACAACAAAAGTTGAGATAGTCACATAACTTATGATATAACTTCCTTCATCCTATTGACTACCTTGAGGTTAAACAGCTAGGAGTGTTTTAATTTATTCAGGATCTACTTAAGTTCACTCACTGCATTCAGTTGTTATGTATCACCAGCTTAAATCTTTCAACAATGTTTACATCCCTTGTAAATTGCTCATTATTTAAATAAAAGTTTTAAATTACTTGCAAACTAATTATTTAATTTTCTGAGTCTTAGTATCAGCTACATATATTAGTTTTGATTTTATTTTATAGTACAACAAATCAAAATAGGGTAGCTGACATTCTCTTATAAATGATTCATGGATCTGTACATTCTCATAAATGATTCATGAGACAGGGAAGGAAACTCCATTAAATATTGGGAGTTACATGTATAACTTGGCTACTTACTACCAATGCTGATAGGTAAATATGAATGAGCATATCACCTAAGTAGGTTAATTGTTAAGTCTACCTTAATAATTTTTATCCTTAAAGATAACATAAAATATTCAGTAAGAACAGAAATATTAAAAATCACAGGGGGATGATCACATTTACAAAGCAAAATTAATCTTAAAGTTAACGATAAAAGTGCCATTTTAAGGTTACAGCAAATTATTAATAATTTATATGCTCAATAGGTTATAGACATCTATAGACAGAAATATAGGTACAAGATTTTGTGTTATTTAAGTATGCTTTTTCCAAAAATGTCACATGATCCTTATTCAATTATATATTTCTGTAAAATCACACAAACTAGTGGAAGTCACTTATTTTTTCAGGTTTTTTATTTCAAGAAAAACAATTTTAAATATAATGTTACATGCAATAAACACCAATTATTCAAGAAAAATCATCTTACATATAATAATATTTTAGGCAATTTACATTATTATTTCAAGAATAAAAGGACTTTAAGTATAATAGTATTACCAAAACCATACTAATATAGTATGATATCTCAAATGTAGAAAATATTAATAATCTGCTAATAACTGGATTACTTCTGTTATATTCTAGAATATTTTTATCCCCCTGGCTCTATGTTTGCTCATCAGTTTATGTTGTTCACTAGAAGCCCAATGCATGCAATTCGTGCAAGGGACTCGGCCCTCACAGCCACAGCAGCTGCCTCAGCCCTCACAGCCCCGACTTCATCCAGAAGGTCGCCCGGAAGAACCTTGGGAAGGTCGTTCAGCTTTCCGGTCTAATTAGCATATGACTCTTTTATAATTATAGACTAGAGGCCCGGTGCACAAATTCATGCCTGGGTGGGGTTCCTCTGGGTGGCCTGCAGGGATCGAGCCAAAACCTGCAGTCCAACATCTCCTGCAGCCCCTACCTGCTGCTCCTGCTCATCCCGGCGCCACTGTGTCTGCTGAGGGCTCACGCCCAATCAGTCCCGATCGGGAGAGGCTGGTGCTGCCACAGCAGTGCTTGTCAGCCATGAGCCCTGTGTTGGGTGCCCTCCCAAAGGGAGAGGCCTGCAAGATCAGGCTGAAACTGGCCGTATGACATCCCCCAAGGGGTCCTGGATTGCAAGAGGGCACAGGCCAGGCCGAGGGACCCCCACCTGTGCACGATTGGGCTGGAGAGGAACTATGGGAGGGCTCCAGGGTGTGTCCGGCCCATCTCACCCAGTCCCAATTGGCTAGACCCCAGCATCAATCTAACCTACTGGTTGGAGCATCTACCCTCAGGTGTTCAGTACATGTCATAGCGACTGATCAACCAGTTGACTATCTGCCTCCTGGTGGTCAGTGCTCGTCATAGCAAGCAGCTGAGCAGCCTTAGCATATCATTAGCATATTATGCTTTGACTGGTTGTTCAGGTGTTCTGCTGTTCAGTCGATTTGCATATTACCCTTTCATTATATAGGACTAGAGGCCTGGTGCATGAAATTAGTGCCAGGGGGTGTCCCTCAGCCCAGCCTGCACCCTCTCCAATCTGGAACCATTATCTCCTAAACTGCTCACCTGACTTGCCTGCCTGATCACCCCTAACTACCTCTGCCTGACAGCCTGATCTCCCCCTAACTGCCCTCCCTGTCGACCTGATAACCCCTAACTGCCTCTGATTTGGCCCCTGCCACTGTGGCTTTGTACCGAAGGACGTCTGGAACACATCTGGTCTAATTAGCATATTACCCTTTTATTAGTATAGACTAGTAGCCGGGTGCACAAAATTCATGAACATTAAAAGGGAATTAATTAGAGTAAATATTTTAATATTGCTATTTGCCCTTTCTCTATAATAGAAGTGTCAGAGATGAAAGAAAATTAGTAAAATGTATATAAAAATCTCCCTCCTGTCAGAGTCTGGGGCATACCACAGGACCCAGAGTCAAGTCCCCTTTCACCTGTGCATGTCTCAATATTGTGCAAGACCCAAACCCAGCCAGCTCCCTCCCTCACTGGGCTAGATCCAGACCCGGCTGGCCCCACCCCCATCAAGCTCCGCCAGGTGGGGGGCATGGCCTCAGGTTGCTTGGCCTGGTGCCGGGGTCGGGGGGCATGGCCTGAGGTCCCCCAGCCTGGGCCAAGGCAGGGGGCATGCCTTTAGGTCCCCATCAAGCCCCACTAGGTGGGGGTGCACCCTGAGGTCCCCCATCAAACCTCACTGGGCAGGGTGCATGGCCTAAGGTTCCCTGTCAAGCCCCGCTGGGCATGGGGCGTGGCCTCAGGTCCCCTGCCCTGGCCCAGAGCCACGCAGCTTCGGGCCCCTGCTGATTACTCATTAAGGCTCTTCATGGGAACTCGGCCTCCGCTGTGGGCGCAGCCATCTTGGCCATTACGATGTGATGGTCAATTTGCATATTCATCTTTATTAGATAAGATTATATTCCATAAATGAGATCATATATTTTTCTTTCTCCAACTGACTTGTTTCACTTAGCATGCTGCATTTAAAGTCTATTTTATCAGATATGAGTATTGCTATTCCAGTTTTTTTTTTTCTTTTCCAATTGCATGGAAAAAGTTTTTTCATCCCTTCACTTTCATCCTGTGTGTGTCTTTTGTTTTGAGGTAAAGTCTCTTGTAGATAGGGTATGATTGAGTCATGATTTTTTATCCATTCAACTACCCTACACCTTTGATTGGAGCATTTCACCCATTTACATTTAGGGTTATTATTGAGAGGTACTTATTTATAGCCATTTTAATTCTGTATGGCTAGGATTTTCTCTCTCTTTCTTCTTAGGAATCCCTTACAGCAATCCCTTTAGCATTTCTTGTAATCCTGGCTTGGTGATGATTAACTCCTTTAGCCTTTTTTTGTCTGGGAAGCTCTTTTTGACCATCTATTTTGAATGATAGCCTTGCTGGATAGAGTAATCTTGGTCTCAGATCCTCACTTTCCATTACCTTGAGTACTTCATGCCATTCCCTTCTGGCCTGTAGAGTTTCTGATGAGAAATCAGGTGTCAGCCTTATGGGAACTCCTTTGTAAGTAACAGTTTTCTCTTGCTTTAAGATTCTCTCTTTGTCTTTAATTTTTGGCATTTTAATTATGATGTGTCTAGGTGTGGGTCTGTTTGGGTTCTTCTTGTTTGGAATCTCTGTGCCTCCTGCACATGTGTGACTTTTCCCTTTACCAGGTTAGGGAAGTTTTCTAACATTATTTCTTCAAACACCTTCTCTATTCCTTTCTCCCTTTCTGCCTCTTCTGGAACACCTACTGTTCTGATATTGTTATGTTTCACATTGTCCCACAGCTCCCTTAAGCTGTCCCCCTGTTATTTGTTTTTTCTTTTTGGTTCTCTAACTGAGTGATATTTTCAACTCTGTCTTATAATTCACTGATTTGATCCTCGGCTTTCCCTAATCTTCTTTGTATTCCTTCCAATGTGTTCTTTACTTGTGTTATGTCATTCTTTATCTCAGACTGTTCTTTTTTCATAGTTACTACATCTTTTTTCATACTGTTGATTATTTTTAACATCATTACTCTGAACTCTGTTTCAGATAAGTTTATTATCTCTGTCTCATTTATCTCTTCTTCTGGAGAATTCTCTAGTTCTTTCATTTGGGGGTTGTTTCTTTGTTTCCTCATTTTGGTTGTCTGTTTGGTTTTGTGACTATGTATTAGGAAGATCCTCTATCTATTGTAAGGATTTAAAGAGATAACACATATAAACCAATTAGTGTGTGTTAAATAATAGTATTTAAGGCATATTTACTATTACCACTCCTAGTATTTCTGACCAAATGAACATATCGATTGATTTTCTATGTGTATCAGCTAAATTTGATAGGCTGATCATATTTCAAATAGTCTCTTTCAGTCTAGCTTTCTATGGTTCTGTGGTAGACAGTTAGACAGACATGAGCTGAGCAAGGAAGCTGGCCAGGTACAGAAGGTCCCCAGAGTAGAAAGCCCTGGGTGCCTACCAAAGCACAATCGGTAGAGTGGGACCTCCCCACTAGGGTGATATTTACTGCCCTAGCATATTACTGGTCATATGGTTTGGACTCCCTGACCTTTTCTCTCTCTAGATAACATCTAGGCCTCAGTTGTATTTCAGCTTCAGGCCCAGAAATGCAGGAACACCAAACAAGTAATCCCACATCCTACCTCAGGACCAGCAGCATTGGGTAAAGACCCCCTGCCCTGGTACTGACCAATCAATCAATGCAGACCTAGACCCCTAAAAGGACACACCTAGAAAACTACTAAATATTTTACTGAAATCTCCCCTGGGACCTCCCGTAAAATCTCCACCCTTAAAACCTTTGGGACAGAGTACTCTTCGAGAGCATATGGGTGACTGCCTTCCCCCATCCCTACCTCTAGGCAGTCACCTTTACCTTCCTCACTTCTAAGCTCCAAGGGACTTTCCTTTACCTCTATAACTTGTTTCCTATGCCCATTTCTTCTAGAAAGTTCTTCTACCTCTGTGGTTTTCCAAATAAACGTTCTTTTATAGTTTGAGTCTGGGTTCTGAACTATTTCTTAGCCAGGACTCAAGCACCAGGATTACTGAACCCAGGTCCGATCTGATCCCATCAGTCTGACACCTGGTGCCGTTCCTCCCTCGCACAACATTAAGGTTGTGTGGCAAGATTCAGAAGAGCCATCCAGGACCACCGGGCAGACCCAGACCAGTGCTCAGTACCAGCAGGGGCCCATTGTGCCCGCTGGCTCCTTGCTTTGCATCAGGTGGACTTGGGTGAGTTTCTTCTTGGAATTCCCAACCTCCTTGTTTTAAGGTAAAAGGCTGGGTTTCTTTAAACTGTTTATAAAATATTAGAAGTAAAGCTAAAGGTTAAGGGTTGAGAGACACTAGGCTAAACATAAGAACAGATAACTAAGGCTGGGGGTGGCAGGGGGGAGGGGGAAGAATGGTTGCTTTTCAACTTTGGCTTTTTAGTTGGAACTGCTGTCTGAGTGTGCGAACAATATTTACTGGATAAATGAGAACCTAAATTCATTTAGCTTCCAAGGTAAGGGACACCTGGCAGTTTCTAATCTTCTAGAGAGCAACAGGATTTGCCTGAGGGCCTGAGGTGCTAGCTCTGTCTGGCCAGTGATATGTTAGGGGAGGCAATGTCACCCTCGGGACAAGGTCTCACCCTACAATTGTGCTTTGCAGGTTCCTAGGGCTTTCTGCCTTGCTCTCTTCACATCTGTCTAACTGCCTACAACAGTTCTATGACCCAACTGGATGAGGTAGGGTGTTTTTGTTGTTTTTTTAATCCTCACCCAAGGATATTTTCCCATTCCTTTTTTTTTCTTTTTTTTAATAGAGTGGAAGGGAGGTGGGAGTGAGCAGAGAGAAAGAAACATCCATTGAGAGAGAGAAAGAGAGAGAGAGAGAGAGAGAGAGAGAGAGAGAGAGAGAGAGATCAATTGGTTGCTTCCTGCACCAAGCCTTGGTGGGCTGGGAATCAAGCCTGCAATTGAGGTATGTGGCCTTGACTGGGAATCAAACCCATGACCCTTTGGTAGACCCGTGGGCAGAGATTCTAACCACTGAGCAACACAGCCAAATAACCGTTTTTTATAAGAACAAAGGAATTACTGAATTTTTTTTTACTTTTCCCTCCTTTAAGTTCTCTTCTTTTCCACTGTCTGATTCAACCATGTCAGTCTATTCACCATCTTATTTTTAACCCCAAATCATTAAATTATAAATATATTCTAATCTCTGAATTTGTTTGGTGTGCTAGCAATCATACCATTAAATAAAATAACCTTTAAGTACCATAGTTATTAAGTGCACATAGGCCACGGGCCTTTCTCATCTTGTGAGAAAGAATTAAGAGTAGAATATCAATTTTGAGATCCCAAAATTTCACAAGGAGGGAAAACCTCCAAAATTGTGATTCAACAACATTCATAACAAATCACTTACGATATAGACATAAAAAAAGACTATAAAGAAAGGAAATGTTAGAGAAACAGAGAAGTGAATTACTAAAAGAAGAATTTTACTCTTCGAAAGACTTCAGCTGCAAGTAAATGGACTCCATGGTGGTTAACCAGACGGCATGCTGCAAAGGAAGGTAGCTCATATTTTTGAGGATCTTCTTCACAAGGAGCAGGAATCCAATATCAGAATAGCTTTTGACTGAATGACTGTATCTTCAGCATGTTTGGGGTTATACGTTACCTGCGTTGATAATCTTAAATAGAGTAGTTCCAATTGTTATCTAGTCTTTGATTGTGATGAAGTGTGCACGTGTTTAGGTTTTTTTTTTTTCCATTTAAATATTGTACTGTTGAGATTTATACTGTAGTTTGGCTTTTAGTATTAGCAAATCAAAGCTATATTAGCCCTTGTGTCTAGGCAGCCCTTAGACTTTTTAAAAAAATCTTTATTGTTGAAAGTATTACATATGTTACCTTTTGCCCCCAGTGACCCCTTATAGCCTGCTCCCACGCCCCCACCCCCTCACCCCTACTCCAGGCCTTCACCACTCTATTGTTTGTTCCATGGGTTATATACATGGGTACATGGGTTATGGATATACACATACAAGTTCTTTGGTTTATTTCTTCCTACCCGCCCACCCCCACCTCCCCTCTGAGATTCCACAATCCGTTCCATGCTTCTGTGTCTCTGGATCTATTTTGTTCATCAGTTTATTTTATTCATTAGATTCCACATATGAGTGGGATCATGTGATACTTCTCTTTCTCTGACTGGCTTATTCCACTTAGCATAATACTATTCAGGTCCCCCCATGCTGTCTCAAAGGACAAGCGATTCTTCCTTTTTACTGCTGCATGGTATTCCATGGTATAAATATACCACTGCTTTTTTATCCATTCATCTACTGATGGGCACTTGGGCTGTTTCCAGATCTTAGCTACTGAAACTGTGCTGCTATGAATATAGGGGTGCATGCATTCTTTCCGATTGGTGTTTTGGGTTCCTTAGAATATCTTCCTAGAAGTGGAGTCAAATGGCAGTTTTTGTATTTGATTTTTGAGGGAACTCCATTCTGTTTTCCATAATGGCTGCACAGTCTGCACGCCCACCAGCAGTGTACTAGGGTTCTCTTTTCTCCACATCCTCCCCAGCTCTTGTCATTTGTTGATTTGTTGGTAGCCATTCTGACAGTGATCCTGGTATTTTACTTGATTTTAAACAGGATTTATAGTTATCTGTTCCTGTGTATTTATTAATTATCTGGAGAACAATCTGATCTTGTGTTTTTCACATTTTACCTAAGTCACATATAAAGGTGATGTTCTAAAAAAAAAGTATATAACAGCAAAAAATTTTTAAACTTTTTAATATCACAAGTGTGTATCACAGTGACAGTAATTCCAGCCAGTGTTGAAAAATTATGTACTCTGCCTATATTGTAACGTCAAACCTTGAAAAATTATATACAGAAAATTGTAATGCTAAAATTAAATAACACATCTTCGGATAAAATTTTTGGATTTTTAATTTATCTCAGAATTAAAAATCTGAGATGGTGATATCTGACTTTAGTTCAATATCAACAAATACTTGGTCAATTTTATTTGGCCCAAATTTGTTTTTTGTTTTTTTTAATTAATTAATTAATTAATTAATTTATTTATTTATTTATTTATTACAGAGAGGAGGGAGAGGGATAGAGAGTTAGAAACATCGATGAGAGAGAAACATCGATCAGCTGCCTTCTGCACACTCCCTGCTGGGTATGTGCCCGCAACCAAGGTACATGCCTTTGACCAAAATCAAACCTAGGACCCTTGAGTCCACAGGCCAAGGCTCTATCCACTGAGCTAAACCAGTTAGGCCCAAATTTGGTTTTGATACAGTTCTAAATATGCAACTAAATCCTATCCAACATGTAATCTAATCCCATTCCCAGTCTTAACCCTAAAACTATTCCCAGTTCTATTTCTAGCCCCATTCCTTTACCCAGTTTTATATTTCTTCATATAATCTTATAACAACACTAGGGGCCTGGTGCACAAAAATTTGTGCACTCGGGGGGTGAGGGTTCCCTCAGCCCGGCCTGTGCCCTCTTGTAGTCTGGGACACCTGGGGGGGAAGGGATGTCCACCTGCTGGCATGCCTGGCCAGCCTGGGTGAGGGGCTGGGGGCCATTTTCAGGCTGCCCACAGCCCCTTCAGGGTTCGTGCACTGGGTGGTGGGAGGGCTGGTGAGTGCAGGCATGGACGTTTCCCACTAGAGGGCCCACAATCACACACGCCTGGTGGGCCCCCACTGCTGAGGGGACACACCTGGCGCAGAGCTGGGTGGCAAGCCAGGGGCGGATGCTGGTGCAGGATCCCTCAGGGGGGGCCCTGCTGCTGAGTGAACACACCCGGGGTGGAGCCGGGCAGCGGACTGGCTTCAGATTCTCCGCACTGAGCAACAGACGCTCCCACATGCCCTGTGGAGGCCCCCAGGGGGTGGACGAAGGCAGCGGACGCTGGACGGGTACTCCCGCACGCCCCCCAGGAGGTCCCCTGGGGCAGAGCCAGGCAGCAGACCCAGTACAGGTGCTCCTGCACGTCCCACAGAGATCCCTGGGGGGCGGAGCCAGGCAGTGAACCCAGGATGGCTGCTCCTGCAAGCCCCGTGGAGGACCTGCTGTCCCTCACACCTGGTGGAGCCCCCCAGAGCGGAGCCAGGCAGTGGACCCAGGACAGGCGCTCCTGGATGCCCCGAGGAGGCCCCAGGCCGGACCCCTCCCCCCACTGAGCTGACACAGCTGGCACAGCTGTGCCAGCCGAGGAGGCTCCCAGTGCAGAGCCGCCCTGCCAGCCTCCATCTTGGCTGGGTTAATTTGCATACAGCCACTCTGACTGGCTGGGAGGCGTGGCTTGGCTGGTGGGTGTGGCTTAGGTGTCTCGGGTGATGGTCAATTTGCATATTACTGTTTTATTATATAGGATATGGTCTAGTTTTCTTATTAATTAGGTTTATTAGTGCCTCCTATTCTTCCCACTGCTAGATGTTGATCTTTGAGGATAGAATTTTTTTTTAAATGTTTTGTTCACAACTATATTCCTAGTGTCCAGAACAGTGACTGGAACATAAATGTTCAACTAAATTCAACTTGATGGTGCAACTCTTGGAATATTTACGCCAAAATATCCACAAAGATCATTTCTGATGGTGGGATTATGGATAATTTTTCTTTTGCTGATTTATAGAGGATGTGGCAAAAGTAGGTTTACAGTTGTGAGTATGCACAACACAGTTTATTCTTGTACTAGAGGCTCGGTGCACAAAAATTTGTGCACTCAGGGGGTGAGGGTCCCTCAGCCCGGCCTGTGTCCTCTTGCAGTCTGGGACACCTCGGGGGAGATGTCCACCCGCTGGCATGCCTGGCCAGCCTGGGTGAGGGGCTGAGGGCCATTTTCAGGCTGTCCACAGCCCCTTCAGGGTTCGTGCACTGGGGGGTGGGAGGGCTGGTGAGTGCAGGCCTGGACGTTTCCCACCAGAGGGCCCACGATTGCACATGCCTGGTGGGCCCCCACCGCTGAGGGGACACACCTGGCGCAGTGTTGGGTGGCAAGCCAGGGGCGGACGCTGGTGCAGGATCCCTCGGTGGGGCCCTGCTGCTGAACAAACACACCCAGGGTGGAGCCGGGCAGCGGACTGGCTTCGGATTCTCTGCACTGTGCAACAGACGCTCCTGCACGCCCTGTGGAGGCCCCTGGGGGGCAAAGCCAGGCAGCAGACCCAGGACAGCTGCTCCTGCATGCCCCGCAGAGGCCCCCCGGGGGCAGAGCCAGGCAGTGGATCCGGGACGGGCGTTCCTGGATGCCCCGAGGAGGCCCCAGGCCAGACCCTCCCTCCCCCCCCACTGAGCTGACACACTCGGCACAGCTATGCCGGCCATGGAGGCTCCCAGTGCAGAGCCGCCCTGCCAGCCTCCATCTTGGCTGGGTTAATTTGCATACAGCCACTCTGATTGGCTGGTGGGCATGGCCATGAGCAGAGGCTCAGCCAGCCTAGGCAGGCAGTTGCAACAGAAGCCTCTGGTTTGCTCTAGCTCCATGGCTGCCGGCCTCCATCTTGGCTGGGCTAATTTGCATACTGCCACTCTGGTTGGCTGGGAGGCGTGGCTTGGCTTGTGGGCATGGCTTAGGTGTCTTGGGTAATGGTCAATTTGCATATTACTCTTTTATTATATTAGATTATTAATTATTGTATTATTTTCCATGTCAACAATATACATTTTATTTTTCCACAATAATATTTTAATATTTCCCTGATAAAAACAAACAACCAGGCTAAGGTGTTTAAGCCCTAGAAAATAAGGATTAGTCTTGTTTTGTTTGTTTTCTATATGTTTGTTTGTATGAGAAAGGATAGTAACTTCTGTAGTTGTATTTTAAGAATGTTACCTTGTGAAATGTTTACAAAATGCATCAGAGCTGGGAAAGGTTAGAACATTTAGACAACAAAGGAATGTTGGCAAGGATATGGAGAAAAGGGAAGCTTCATACACATTTGGTGGGAATGTAAATTGGTGAAGCCATATGGAAGATGGTACAGAGGTTCCCTGAAGATTTAAAAATTAAAAATAGAATACATATACTATGCTAGGGGCCCAGTGCACAAAAATTTGTGCACTCAGGGGGGTTCCTCAGCCCAGCCCTCTTGCAGTTTGGAACCCCTCTGGGGATGTCCACCTGCTGGTGTGCCTGGCCAGCCTGGGTGAGAGGCTGATGGCTGTTTGCAGTGAGGCTGGCTGGAATTTATTTAACTTCTAAAGTTGAAACTTTGTTGCTTTTACCGGAGCCCAGGCCAGGATGCCCCTGACAACCCAAGCTCCCAGCGCTTCCTTGAGCCCAAGGCTGGAAGCAGGTCTCTGGGGTTTATTTATCTTCTATAACTGAAACTTTTTTGCCTTGAGCAGAGGCCTCAGCTGGCCTAGGCAGACAGGAACCTTAGCTTCCTGCATCGCCAGGGCAAGCCTCCTGCTTGTTCCAGCTCCGTGGCTGCTGGCCACCATCTTGGCTGGGTTAATTTGCATACAGATCTCTGATTGGCTAGTGGGCATGGCTTGGCTTGTGGGCATGGCTTAGGTGTCTCAGAGTGTTGGTTAATTTGCATATTACTCTTTTATTAAATTAGATGTTTATAGTAGCATAAAATACTATATAAGTACCAAAATAGAACTATATATACAGAACTACTATATGTATAGTACATATAGAAGGTACTGTGCAATCCCACAATCCCACTTGTAGGTATACAACCAAAGGAAATAAAATCACTATTGCAAAGAGATATCAGTGCTTCCATGTTCATCATATTTACAATAGCCAAGATATGAAAACCACCTAGGTGTCCATCTATGGATGAATGCATAAGCCAATTTTATATATAAATATACTATCAATTATATATATGTATATTAAATATATATAAAAGAACATTATTAAGCCTTACACCCCTCCAAAAGAAAGAAAGGAATACTACTATTTGTGACAATATGAATGAAATTGGAAGGTAAGATGCTAGTGAAATAAGCCAAACAGAGAAAGACGAATACTTTTCATTTATGTGGAATTAAAAAAAAAATTAAACCAGAAACAGAGTAGAATGGTGGTTTCCAGAGGCTGAGGGAAATGGGAAAAAGTGGAGAGGTTGGCAAAACATATACATTTTCTATTGTACAGTGAATAAGTTCTCTTCCCATAAGTGGCCTGAGGTGACCTCTGAAAATGGTTTGCTATTCACTTAATCCAGGAAACCCCACAAAATCATGCAAAACAAGAGGTTCAAATTTTTGTGTTTTCTTAAAAGAACACTCGTGAAACTGCCCAGGCCATCAAGATCTGGATAGCCACCAATCTAGAGGATGTCACTTTACAGAAGCAATATGTGCCATTCTGTCATTACAATGGTGGAGTTTGTAGGTGTGGTCAAGCCAAACAGTAGGCTGGACACAGGGTCGGTGGCCCCCAAAGAGTGCTTAATTACTAGGACTGCTGGACATGCTTAAAACTGCAGAGAGTAATGCTGAGTTTAAAGGTTTAGATGTAGATTCTCTGGTCATTAAGCATGTCCAGGTGAGCAAAGCTCCGAAGACATGGCACTGAGCCCGCACGGGAGCTCTCCCGTCCACACTGAGGAGGTCCTTACCGAAAAGATCAGATGGTTCCTGAACCAGAAGAGGAGACTGCACAGAAGAAAAGGATAAAACAGAAGAAACAAAAACTTATGGCCGGGGAAACTGAGCGTAAAATAAATGCTAATAAAAGTAAAAACAGCCCTACCTGGTTTGACTCAGTGGATAGAGCTTCGGTCTGCGGACTGAAAGGTCCCCAGTTCGATTCCGGTCAAGGGCATGTACCTTGGTTGCGGGCACATCCCCAGTAGGAGGTGTGCAGGAGGCAGCTCATCCATGTTTCTCTCTCATCGATGTTTCTCACTCTCTATCCCTCTCCCTTCCTCTCTGTAAAAATACAATAAAATATATTTTAAAAAAAGGAAAAACACAAAAATGATAATTTAAGGATCTAATGTACAGCATGATGAGTCTACTTAATTATACTGTATTAAAATATGCTAAAAGAATAGATCTCTAATGTTCTCACTGAAAAAAATGTTAATGTGTTAATTAACTCAATTATGAGAATCATTTCTCAATGTATATATATACATAATATAATTATATTATACACTTTAAACATATTATGATTTTGTTCATCAGTTGTACCTCAATGAAGCTGGAAAAAAATAACAGAAACCAAGTAACATCTAGGATTCTATTTCAACAATCTCTGGGAGATGAAATGAGATTCTTGACTAGAATGATGGCAGTAAGACTGTTTTCATCATTCAGAATGAAATAGATTATAATGTGATAAACAGCCACATAATTACAGTGGCTTTAGATAAGTGTTTATTTTTCCCCCAAATATATTTTTATTTATTTCAGAGAAGAAGAGAGAGGGAGAGAGAGAGATAGAAACATCAATGATGAGAGAGAATCACTGATCAGCTGTCTCCTGCATTCCCCACTGGGGACCGAGCCTGCAACCTGTACATGTGCCCTTGACCGGAAATGAACCCAGGACCCTTCAGTCCCCAGGCCCATGCTCTTTCCACGAGCCAAACCAGCTGGGGTAAGTGTTTATTTCTTGCTCACGGGAAGCCCACTGTAGGACTTTCCAAGCATCTGTCCTCCATGTATGGGCTCACTATTCCACGCTGCTTTGATTTGGTATTACCTCCAAGTTAACACAGGCTTCCACAATTAACACTGCAAGGGGAGAGAGAATACAGTGAATTGTACACAAGCTTTTGAATGTTTTCACCAAGAAGTGACACAACTACTACCACGCACACTTTACTGGAGGAAACAAATCCATGACTTTGAGAGGGTGGGGATAACTATTTCATGAGGAATGAGATACCGGAGGGAAAGGGAACTAAAAATAGTGAGCACTCTTATAGTTACCAAATCACTATATTGAAAGCTAATAGTCAACTTAATTAACTGACTGACTGACTGTACGTTGACACCACAAATGTTTGTTACTGTATCGCTATCAGAACTAGGAAAGCCATGAATTAGAGCTGGGTTGAGAATATTTTTGGAAACAGGGTACTGAGTATAGCTCCAAATGCTCAAGATAGATCACATAATAAGGCCCTCAGGCACAGAAGTAATCATTAGATTCTCTAAGAGAAAATTTTATAAAAATGAAAAGCAGAAAGTCTTAACCGGTGTTGCTCAGTGGGTTGAGCATTATTCCGTGCACTGGTTCTATTCCCACTCAGGACACATGTCTAGGTTGTGGGCTGGATCCCCAGTAGGCAGCTGATTGATGGTTCTCTCTTATTGATGCTTTTTTCTCTCTCTCCCTCTCCCTTCCTATCTCTCTCTAAAATCAATAAAAATATTTTTTTTAAAAAGAAAGCAGAGGGATATGGTTGGATATTGAGAATACATATAGGAAGCTGGAGAAGGAATGACCAGTGAGATCAGCAGAGAACCAGAATAGTGCATAATTGTAAAAAGCTGAGGGAGGAAAGAGCTTTAGAAGAGTTAACTGTATTAAAAGTATTAACTGGTGTAAAAGAAAATGAGAACTGATTCGGTAAGGAAGACATAAGTTATGTAAAAATATGTTTTGAGTAGCTTAATGGGACAGAAGCCTAATCACAGTAAATTGATTAAAAGAACTGAACAGCAAAAAATAGTGCTTTAGGGTTTGTGAACCATTAGTTTAAGAAGTTGGGCTGTGAAGTTAGAGTTAGCAGAACAGTAGTAGCCAGGCTCATAGTTAAGGAGGAATTGTAGCCTAATCTTGCTCTGCTCTCTCACCCCCATCCCACTCTGGCGACTGTAGCCTAAGAGCTAGGGATAAAAAATGAGGAGGGATATATTTAAAATGTTGGAGGAGGAAGAAATAATTGAAGGATGAGGATTTCAGAAAAGTGGAAAATCATGTTTGTCAAAGTCCCAGGAAAGTAGTTAACCTTGGAAAAGAGGAACTATAGCTATCTTGAGATATTAGAAATTAAGAAGAAACAGGAATGATAGAGAAAGAAGAAAAAGTGTGAAGGTGTCATTCAACTTTCTTCATTCGTACTGTATTATAGAATCATTTTAGTATGTGGGAAGTCTGGGCAGAGGCAGCACCTCTTACTGATGAGGAAAGGCAGGTTAAATGAGGAAAATCAGTAGAGATCATACATCCATGAGTAATCAAAAAGAAAGTTGATGTTATGAAGGCAGGAGAGTGAGAATCCACATATATAAAAGGCTAAGCAATCATCCAACCATCCGACCAGTAGGAATGATGCACACTGACCACCAGGGGGCAGGCGCGCTCAGAGTAGGAGCTGCCAAGCTGCTGTGACTTGGCAGCAGTGGTCCTCCTGTAGTGCACCCCAGAACCAGAGAGAGCTCTCACACTCTTGGACCCCTCCAGGAGTGTCGGAGAGCTGGTTCCGGCCTGACCCCTGCAGGCCAGGCCAAGGGACCCCACCTGCTGGAGGGACCCTGCTCACTCCACAGATAGCCTTAGAGCTGCAGCACCGTCCCAGGTGCAGCAGCTGTGGAGGGACCACGGCAGGTTGGCCCCAGGGTGTGTCTGGCCCCTCTCACCCAGACCTGCCCCGCTGGCCACCTTCTAATTAATTTCCTTTCCATGTGCAGGAATCTGTGCACTGGGTCACTGGGGGTGAATGAGATTCTAGCTGTTTGGA
Source organism: Murina feae (assembly GCA_004026665.1). Lineage (NCBI taxonomy): Eukaryota > Metazoa > Chordata > Mammalia > Chiroptera > Vespertilionidae > Murina > Murina feae. The sequence goes on along the minus strand of PVJC01036845.1, from coordinate 1,586 downwards.
AAGAGGGACGAGGACATGTGCCATCAATGTTTATGAAACAGGTAACACCAACTTCAAAGTCTGCTCTCATTTGTTACAAACAGCACTTGAGCTTTATTTCTCTTCATTTCATCATGTTAGCAACCTTGCAAAGGAGGTATTATTCTTCTCCTTTTATAGTTGGAGTACTTTGTTTCAGAGATAGTAAGCTCTAACTAATGTATATGAGTTGAATTAGGATTACATAAATTAGTAAAGGACAGAGAATAATTTAAAAACTCTATCTATCTTAGTTCCAAACCATTATTTTCCCCTGGATACAATGGGTTTCCCAGGGCCCTCTCTCCTTTCACTAGGATTTGAAAATATATTATATCAGCCCTGACCGGTTTGGCTCAGTGGATACAGCGTCGGCCTGTGGACTGAAAGGTCCCAGGTTCGATTCTCGTCAAGGGCATGTACCTTGGTTGCGGGCACATTCCCAGTAGGAGGAGTGCAGGAGGCAGCTGATCAGTGTTTCTCTCTCATTGATGTTTCTGACTCTCTATCCCTCTCCCTTCCTCTCTGTAAAAAATCAATAAAATATATTTTTAAAAAAGATATCACATATCTCTTTAAATAATACAGAACAGTTTGCACAAGAGCTAGTAGATCACCAACTCCATCTTGCAGAAACCAAATAACTATGTATCTAAAATACCTGGAAAGAACATACATCATAATGTTAACACTTGTTATCTTTGGGTAGTGACATCTTATTTTCTAAATCTTACTCATTTTTTAGTGTTGTTTTTTTTTTTACATTTTCTACAATAAACATATATTTGTTTAGTAATCATACCACCCCACACAATAAATATACAATTCCATTTCACATTTATGTAACCAACAGCAATAACATTATTCAAATGAACATGTCACTCTCATCTGAACTTTTGATATAATTAGGAAGTGAGTTTTCCCCCTTGTCTTTGTAATACTTCTCCCCATGTATTGTTTCTATAGTTGTGCAGTCAGAGTTCGCTGTAATCCCAGTGGATCCCTATCCCTGGTGCATAAAACAAAACAAAACACGCACAAGACCTGAGATCTTTGGGTCTCAGCTGTGATTGGAGACGGAGAGGAGCAGCACCCTGGGCTGTAACACACTTTTGCCTGGATGCCCAGGTAAACCTCGCCTGAGATCTGTCCGGGATCCCTCTGACCATCGCGGGACACTCCCGTTGCCTAGTAACGAGAATCATCTTCCGGGGACTCCACCTCCTACTTGTAGACCGCTCCCGCTTCTCCCTCCAACCTCTCGGGCAGAGACGGGGGGCGGGAGAGCCGGCCCCTTCAGCCACTCAGAGACCCCCGCCGCCGGGCCTCGAACGATGATTGGAGGGGCGCATGGGCGGGGCTTGGAAGGTCTGCCGCGCCGGGGAGGGACTGACGTCAGCACGTCGACGCGGGGGTTTTCTCCGCTCGGCCCGCTACTCCGCTCGGGTCCGTGGATGTGCGCCTCTTGCTCCGCCGCCCCTGGCGAGGAGCGCGGCCGTGCGCTCGCGGGCCGGCGCGATTGTACCGGCTTTGGCTCGGACGGACCGGCGCCCTCGCCGCCTCCCGCT